>CM076580.1:1557751795-1557823529 GCA_034641835.2 Pinus albicaulis | reverse complement strand
CGGAGTGACTGATGCATGATAAAAATTCTTCCCTGTCTTCTTCTATGTGAAGTGAGGGATCAAGCGATCCTTGAATGAATCAAGTACAATTTTCTTCTTTTTGGCCACCTTCTTATTGTGCTCAACCAAATGAACAGATGGGCATCTCACCCTTGAACCTAGTACATGTTGGCCAAGTGCCTATATTGGGGGCAGATCAGCTTCAAGCATGAAAACAAGGGCATTGCACATGAAAGCTTCTAATAGCTCCGTCTCACAAAAAGCATTCCCATCCATATGTGGATTTGCTGAGAGATTTCATATGTATAGCTCTGATACCATGTCAGTTTTCTACACCATTTTTTAGATCTTTACCCAAAGAATGAATTTTACAGCTCCTAAAGCATTAAAATTTAGAATATAGATTGCACCTATCAAATATTTAGATGAGTATATACTAAAATACTCTAGGGAAATACTCAGGAGTGAAAATACTGCATTTCATGAGCCAATTTACAACGGAAGATAAATAATGTCTACTTGACATAAAATATGCAATTTGAAAATTATGACAACAAGCTATACCAGCTAAATAGGGTTTGATATACATCACGAAACAATTATAAATGTTCTAGATGGCAAGGATAGGCTTCAACAACAATCACATGGTTTTTTTATTACTCAAAAATAAAGTATTATAGCAGTTTTGCATCATGCTCAAGTTCTACACGTATGAAAGATACAACACATACAACTCTATTGTCTGAAATATTAATGTGCCCTCCATCCTTTTATAAGCCAAGAGGATGGGGTTACAAATTGGCCATTAATGGGCTCAAGGAATGCACCATTCTTGGTAATTAAACCCCTCATGGAGTGTTACTCCCAAAGTAAATTCAACCACCTGCTCAACAATAAATTCTCCTTGGTAATTGCAACCCTACAGAAAAATTGTAACTTCCAAGCATAAATGTATCACAGAGGGATGTATGCCCCACAATATTACAAGAGAATATGCTCTATGGTATATGCGCTACTTCATGAATGCACATTAATAACCCCTGAAAATCCAAAATAGAAGGTAGCGCCCATAAATAAAATCGAACTCATGAGGACCAACCTTTTAATTTTTCCATCTCTGTCCAATTTTTGTTGTTGTTTGCCAATGTACAAATGATCTCCTGCTAACTTAAATCAAAAATATCAAAACATAAAATTAGAAAGTGGATATAGGAATGGATTTTTTCTATAAAATAATCGTCAATGTTGCATGGTGACAACTGCAAAGTTTGTCACATTTCTCTTAAAAAATGCATTCCACATACCTCCAATATATAAATTTATATTACAACTGATAGGCAAGGTAAGCAAGGTAGTTGGGAAAATAAAAAAAAACAATTACGAGTTCCTAGAAGATAATTACATGTGGATGAATAAGTTTGACTACATGTGATTATATCATTATTCACATGTGGATAAACACATGTGCATAAATTCATGTGACTACATATATAGAACCATGTTATGTGTACCCAATGGATGAGTAAAAATTACATGCAATAGACACACATGTCTAAACATGTCCTAACAATAGAAATCCCTCATCAAACTCTCAGCATGAAGACAATACAACACCTTTGTTCTCTTCAACTCTCTCCCAAGGTGTCAAATTTTCTTCCCTTGAAGATGTCTAAGTGAGTTATGCATTGAGATCAAGCTCGCTAGTGGAAAAGCCTTGGTTGCAGCAGGAAGTTAACAAGAGAGAAATCCTTATAATTCCCAGGATTGGTTTTTTTCTTTCATGACTCAACATGAACATTAAGTCTTGGATAATTGTCCCCATAGTTGTAACAAAGTTGCTCCAACAAAATAAATTTGGCTGAAATCCATCAGATGAAAGCTTTTACCATGGAGTGGGAGGAAATGGAAGCTCAACAACGCACAATTTTGAAACAGAAAACCATCAGTCTCCTGGAATTTATTGTTTATGCTATCAAAAGCTTGGATTGTAGCCAACAAAAGGATGAAGACTTTAAAAGTAGAGTTCTTAGTAGTTTGGAAATGTTGTTTGATGATATGTACAAGTGTCGCCTTGAAAAATATCTTCTATGAAAGCCTAAGGAGATATGCAAAAATTGCAAACTTCTTCAACCACTGAAGCATCAAAACTCAAAGGTTTTGACATCTACTTGGATGAAATTGTGTATGGCACCAACTCTGTATTTGGATACTCTGATGTCTTGTTAAGGAGATTTTTTGTAGTTTTGTTTTTGAATAGTATAAAGTATTGGAAAATATTTTGTATGCTTTGTAGGAAGTATTATAAAGCTCACATGCTCTGATCTCGGAGTGCTTGTAAATTTTGTTTCGATAGTAATTCGGGTTCTGTTGGGTCTATGCTACAACTTACAAGTGAATACCTCTATTTTTTGGAAACTATCCAGCTATTTGGTTGTACTTCTATCTCTTCTTCAGAAGAGATCTTATATATATATATATATATATATATATATATATATATATATATATATATATATATATATATATATATTCTCTTATATAGGAGTCAAAATATATCTTTCTTTTATAGAATTTTATAGAAATCCAATATGCACTGAACTCATTGGTGTTGGTTATTTGTTCTGATTGTCGACATTAGATTGAGTTCTATGGAGACTTTGATGGATGGTTTCACAAAAGCTTGGAGTTAGATTTCGATTTATATGTTGCTTTGCTTTTCCATCGCTCAAAGGCACTTTATAAATTCTAGAACCATTTTTAATTTGTCATATCTTCATTAGTACTCTATGGAATAGTTTAGACCATTGTTCTAACTACTATTCATTTTCTTCTATCCAAGAGGTTTCCTCTTATGCTCCCAGGTGGGCCAAGTATGGGCTATTATATTTAAGTAAATTTTAGTAATAATGTTTGAGATGAATATTCTTTAACTTAGTCATGATCACAGTGAAACAAATCAACTTGATGGTAAGTCGAAAAATCTTTCGTATTTGAAGTGTCCAACGAGAATTGCATGCTGATTTTTGCATTCTAGCGTATTAGTTAGATTTGTATTTATCTTCTGCTTTTCTTGGTCATCACAAACTAAGGTTCTATATAAATTCTAGAACCATGTTTAATTTTTCATGTCCTTTTTGGTACTCTGTAGAGTAGACTATTGTTCGAACTACTATTCTATCACTTCTATAAAAAGGGTTCCTTTTCGGTCATAATGTGGGTTAGGTATGGACTCTTATATTTAAGTAAAATTAGATAAGAATGCTTGACATGAATCTTCTTTAACTTAATGATCACGCTGACATAAATCGACTTGATGATAAGTGGAAAATTTTTCCATATTTGATGTCCAAGGAGAATTACTTGCAGATTTCAACATTTCTAATGTATTAGTGAAGTAATATGTAGTTAGTGACACAAAATCCCCATGCCCAACATAATAAATGTTCGTGGAATATAAATTAATGAAAGATTTCAATTGGAAAACCTTTGTAATGTTGATGTACATTTCATGAGTTTAAAATTGAGTGGGGTATTTTCAAGTTTGAGCCAATGAATTTCCCCTCAAACCAAGCCTCAATAGAATTTTACCACTAGTAAAGAGAATTTTCAACACTACATTCAAGTTAATAATGGCTTGACACGCCTTCACAATTTCCTCCATGAGCATATAATGAAGATTGAAAACCTGGTCATGACCCATTTTTCTCTAATGATGGCAGTCTGGTTGGGGAAAGACCCTCTTCAACTAAACCAAAATATGTCTACAAAAAAAATACACTACAGATTGTCACTATTATACTCCATTTAATGATTTCGTCATACAATTTGAAAAACTTATAATATTTTTTCTTTGTTGTATATCTTCAACCCATGCATGTCCGATGTTCCATATTGTTGAGAACAATTGCAGGTCCACTAACATTCACCACCACATATAACACCATCAATTTTGTAAGATTATGTAACTTGCTAGGAAATACCCCACTCAACCCCTACACATAGTAAGGTCTACTCCCATTTTCCGTCTCCAGTCATTGTTTTAGTCAAGGCTTAACATATTCATAAAATTATATTTTTCTCAAGATAAATGGGTTCTTTTAGTGGTCAACATAACTGTATACTGTAGATCTTTATAGATGATAGAGCATCTTCTCTACCTATGGAAGATAAGCTCTGCATTAAATAGGGAAGTAGTCTTCTAGTCCTATAATATGCTAGAGATTTAAAGATAATAATATATATAGATAAGGGACATTCAAAGATAGGTAGTGTAGCAATTGTGCCCCAAAATTCATAGAAATAACTTCCTCTTTTTTATTTTGTCTTTGACATGTACATTAATTTGTAGTTGGCTAACACTACCTATTCCATATTGGTGAAAGATACAAATATTCATAGCACAAATATACATATAGTAGTCTTGATTTATTCATTGGAGCATATGCATATTTTACATAGAATAGTTAACTTAGTCTATATAGATTACAATCTCAAACTTGTTCTAAGACTTGTTATAAAATGGAATAAATGTATTATACTTGTATGTTTGGTACTTCCCAACACTTCATTTACACCTCCACCCAATTTTCATAATTTTCATAAATATTAGGTAGACACTTGCAACTTCGATGTTATTTTTCTTGTTTAGTAAATGTTTTCGAATACTTTACAAATTTTTATAATTTCTCGAAAGTTGTATAAACTAGAATTTATAAAAGTTCAAGGTTTAATTTTTTAATGTCTAGTTCTTTAAAGAGTGCTAGCTCAATGGAAGAGTACCTGCTTTACAAGTAGGAGGTTGGTGGTTCGATTCTATCGTGCCCTGATATTCATATGGAATGGTGATGGAGGCTCTTTTGACCATCACCAATGAATTTATGGTGACATTTTTCAACCCTCGCCAATGAACTTATGGTGAATTTTTTTTGACCCTCACCAAATATGAAATGGTGAGGGTCAACGAAAGTCGCCATATATATACACCAATAGTGACAGCCATGAAATTTCCATCACAAAAAATTGTTTTTGTTCATATGAAATGGTGACGGATACTATCCATCATTATAATCAATATTCATGACAGAGCTTGAATGCCACCACAACACATACTTTTTGGTGACACCACCTTTGGTGATGTTCTATTTTTTGGTGAAAAAGGTGATTGTTTATCACTGTTGCTCATATGAATGGTGACGGTCATTATCCATCATTATAAATCATTATTGGTGACGACCTTGAATATCACCACAATACCTATACTTTCAGTGATGCCACCTTTGGTGACGTTCAGTTTTTGGTGACGAAGACTCTTTTGAATATCACCAATGAGCTTATGGTGAAATTTTTCGCCCCTCACCAATGTCCTTTTTTCTTGTAGTGATTGTGATCCCATGGACTTTAATATATAGAAGGAGGTTTTTTCATTTGTATCATCCAAGAATAGTTCATTTATGTAATGTAAACGAGGTTTCCCCCTCGTAGTGGCTTATTTATAAGGCATTGATCTCTCTTATCTTCTATTTTTGGAGCTAGTTTCATAACATTTGGTATCAGAGCTGTGGATTCTAGGGTTTCGCTGCTGCAAACAGGTCATCATCGAATTTTTGCTATAACGTTTTTTATACGAAGGTTTAGAAGCTGAAATTTTTACAGAGTGAAGCCGAAATCCTGATGAACGTCATTTAAAACTTTTAGATCTTGATTCGTAATATTTTTGGAGATATTATCTGTGGAAGTTAGGGTTTTTTCAGGCTCCCGAATTTCACCTAAACATGTCATAGAGAAATTTTCGCTATAAATTTTTTTATACAAAGGCATAGAAGCTGAAATGTTTACAGAGCGAAGCTAAAATCTTGACGTCATGTAAATAATTCATATCTTGGTTCGCAATATTTTCAGAGATACGATCTGTGGAAGCTAGAATTGTTTCAGGCTCCTAAATTTCATCTTAAAAAGGTGACCGTGGGAAAATCATCATAACTCTCTCTTTGAGCGTCATATTTGAATTATATAAAAATTTTCTGCAAGTAAAAAATTTGTAGTTTCATATATATCAATTTCATAGCCTAAGGAGGAAATGTTGACACATGGCACGTCCTACAAGTTCGCTCTACTGAACCAGTCCATAATTAGGTCATTGTGGGAGATTGGGAAAAACTTTGCCTTGAAGAATAAAAATCAGGTCAGACCTATGGAATTCGAAAGAAGGTTCAGAGGGCTACTAGAGGGAAAAATTTCAGATATTGAAGATCCTAAATCATAGAGATAATTCAGTTTCAATATCGAGCTCCTCAAAATCAAGAAAAATGTGTGTTATTTTTTTTTCAAATTGCCCAAGTCTTGTATGAAAAATCAGTTTCAATTGATTCCAAGGGAACATTTTAGAATAGATATTAGTATTGGGTTCCAAAATCCCCCCTAAAAATAATTCAACACCCATTAAGCCATCAGAAGTCTCGACTATGACTCATGAAGATGAAGAATGGAAATATGACATATCAAAATTACAAGAGCAAGTGCACCAAATTTCTCTCTCGCAA
This sequence comes from Pinus albicaulis, assembly GCA_034641835.2. Lineage (NCBI taxonomy): Eukaryota > Viridiplantae > Streptophyta > Pinopsida > Pinales > Pinaceae > Pinus > Pinus albicaulis. The sequence goes on along the minus strand of CM076580.1, from coordinate 1,557,816,990 downwards.
AGAGCAACAAAAAATGAAATGGAAGTTTTGAAGAAAGGCATGGAAGCTAAGATGGATGGTTTGAAGAAAGGTATGGAAGCTAAGATGGATGGCATGGAAGATGGAATGGAAGCTAAGATGGATGACATGGAAACTAAGATCGATGAAAAAATGAAAGACAACATGGAAAACATGAAGAATGATCTAAAAGAAGACATGGAAGGTTTGACAAAGTTGATACAAGAAATGTTTCCTAATGGCGAAAATATAGTAGAGGAAACTCATGATGAGAAAAAAATAAATTTTAATCACAATTTCATAAACTCTAATGTTGGATGGAAGAACAACCATATTCCAAAGATGGATATGAGGAAGTTTGATGGAAAGGATCCCATAACATGGATACTACAGATGGAGCAATATTTTGATCTCAATAATGTGAAAAAGACACAAAAGGTACGCATTGCAACTTTACATTTAGAACAAAATACATTTGTATGGTATCGATGGCTTTGCTCCCGTAGAAAAATTGTCACTTGGTCAATTTTTAAGGAGGAAATGATAGCACATTATGAGGAAACAAAGAACAACACCTCCTTTAGCCAATTGATAAATCTTAAACAAAAGGGTTCAGTGATCATTAGGGGAATTTTGAGGTCTAAAATGGGCCTCCTAAGAAAAATTTACAACTAAAATAAGCTTTATAAGAACCAATAGGATTCAAGATGATGATTTCAACCATGGGGGATGATTCACCATTTTCGGAGTAAAAAAGTAAAAAGATTAAAAGATAATAAAATAATAAAACTATTTTTTCAACTCATATTTTCAACTTATCTCCCTAAGGGTTTACTCAAATTTGGAGCGGAAATAATCGTTGGATGCAAAATTTAATTCCTCATACAAGGAGTACCCATATTGCATACTTTTGATGGACTCTGATACACCAAAAATGAGAAATACATAAAAAAATGTGATTGCAATCACGTCTTTTATATATTTCTTATTTTTCATGTAGCAAAGTCTATCAAAAGTATGAAAAATGGGTAGTCCTTGGAATTATTCAACAAGTATTCCTGCTTGAAATTTAAGTAAACCCTTTGGGAGATAAGTTCAAAATTCGAGTTGAAAAAGCAGTTTTTTATTTTTCCCTCTAAAATTTAATGATGTAATCAAATCTTATTTTATTATTTCCACTCTTATTTTATAATTTCCTTAGGATGCCCATTTTATACCTAAAAACTCCCCTAATGGGAGCACATTGAGGACTTCCAAAAGTTAAATATAAGGGTAACTTTGATCTAGAGGAACACAAGATTGATGTCTTCATAGGGACTTTAAAGGATAACATCCAACATGAAGTTCGCGTTTGGGAACCTGATTCATTGGAGAAGGTATTCAGGTTGGCAAGAAAAATTGAATGTAAAATTATGGCGACAAGGAAGCCTACCACTCACATATATAAAGATGGAATTTTTTCTACTCCTAGAATTCTACAACCTACAAGGTTGACACCACAACAATTGGAATAAAAAAGAGCTAAAGGGCTTTGCTACATTTGTGATAGAAAATACACTAAAGGTCATAAGTGTGCTGAGAACAAATTATTTTACATAGATTGTGAAGAGGAGGAAGAAAATGAACAAGAAACTTCAAAAGAAGAGGATATACACCAGGAACAAACTCTAGAAGAAGAAGAAATGAGTCTGACCATATCATGTAATGCATTGGCAGGAATTACCACTCCTCAAACTCTCAATATAGAAGGAAATATCAAGAATAAAAAGGTAATAGTGTTGATTGATTCGGGTCGTACCCATAATTTTATTCATTGTAAGGTAGCCAAGGCATTGAATTGTTTCACATACCTAGCACCGGAATGTCAAGTGATGGTTTAAAATGGAGGAACTATAAATTTCTCTGGAAAATTCCATAATATCAAGCTAACCATGGGGGAATATGTATTTAATAGTCCAATGCTTTCCATTCCAATGGGAGATGCCGATGTTGTACTATGAGAACAACGGTTACAATGTTTGGGGATGGTAGCTTTTAATTTTCAAGAACTTTTCTTAAAAAAAATTCCTAAGGAAAGGAAATTGAATGACGGGGTATCACATGGAAGCCGGGAAAGATAATAAGCTCTAACTCCATGAAAAATACTCAGAAGAAGGAAAAAAGAGGTGTAATTGCACAATTATGCTCACTAGAAGTTCCATCATCAAAATCATCTATTTCTCCAGATCTAAAAAAAAAATTGGACAATCATTCCAAGGTGTTTGAAACACCCAAAGGACTCCCATCTATTCATCATCATGATCATGCTATTAATTTTATTCCATGAAGTGTTACTTCAAACATTAGGCCTTACAAATATTCTTATGTCCAAAAGAGTGAAATTGAACGTATGATTGTAGAGATGTTAGAGGCTGGTATAATTCAACCTATTCAAATTTCTTTCTCTTCTCCAATAGTATTGGTGCAGAAGAAGGATGGATCATGGCACATGTTTCTAGATCATAGGGAGCTCAATAAGCTCACTAATAAAGATAAATTTCCCATTCCTGTGATTGATGAATTACATGGATAAATTTATTTTACCAAGTTGGATCTTCATTTAGGATATCATCAAATTAGAATGAAGACTGAAGATATTCTGAAAATATCATTTCGAACTCATGAGGGTCATTATTAATTTTTGGTCATGCCTTTTGGTCTTACCAATGCACCATATACATTTCAAGGGTTGAGGAATTCCATTTTCAAACCCTTCCTTAGAAAATTTGTGCTAGTATTTTTTGATGACATACTAATCTACAGCAGGTCTTGGAAGGATAATGTTCAACATGTTGATAGGGTGCTCAAACTATTGGAGGAGAAACAATTATATGAAAAAACATCCAAATGTTTCTTTGGAGTACAAGAGGTGGAATTTCTGGGTCATATTGTATCTCACGAGGGTGTTAAGGTTGACCCTAACAAAATTAAAGCTATTAAGTAATGGAAAGTCCCTACAACCATAAAGAAGTTGCGAGGATATCTTGGGTTAATAGGGTATTATCACAAGTTTGTTAACTATTATGGGAGAATAGAAGCACCTCTAAAAACATTATTGAATAAAGATGCATTTTCATGGACTCCTGAAGTAACTAATACCTTTGAACATCTTAAAGAGGCAATGTGCCTAGCACCGGTCTTAGCTACGCCAGAATTCACAAAAACCTTTATTGTGGAATGCGATGCCTTAGGAAATGGAATCGGTGCTATTTTAATGCAAGAAGGAAGATCCATTGCTTTTGAAAGTAGTCTAATCAAAGGAAAGTATTTACAGAAAGATATTTATGAAAAGGAAATGTTGATGATACTACATGCACTAAGGAAATGGCGACCTTACATAATGGGAAGACACTTCAAAGTAAAAATTGATCATGATAGTCTTAAACACTTTTTGGAACAAAGACTATCTTTAGAAGAGCAGAAAAATGGGTCACAAAAATGTTGGGTTATGGCTTTGAAATCATCTACAAAAAATGGAAGCTAAATTTTGTTGTAGATGCAATCTCAAGAAAGGAAAAAGAGGTGGAATCATTTCTTTGTGCCATTTATATTATCCAACCAGATTGGATAATCGAAGAAAAGGATGAATGGAAGAAGGACAAATAATTGTGGACACTCATTCAAAAGTTGCAGCAATATCCTAGTACATATGATACATTTAGTTGGAAGAATGATTGCTTATGGTACAAATATCACTTATATATTTGCAAGAATTCCCAACTAAAACAAAATATTCTTTTGGAATTGCACACTTCTCCTTTATGAGGACACTTGGGATTTTTAAAAACTTACCACAGGGTGAAGAAATATTTTTTTTGGGATGGCCTTAAATCTGACATTCAAAATTTTGTGGAGGAATGTTTTTCCAGCAAAATAAAGTTGGTACAATTAAGAACCCAGGTCTTCTACAACCTTTATCCATTCCAAGACAACATTGGGAGGAGATTTCAATGGATTTTGTCACAGGTTTACCTAAGTCTGAAGGAAAGAGTGTCATCATGGTGGTAGTTGATAGACTTAACAAGTATGCACACTTTTGTGCATTATCTCATCCATTTAAAGAAAGTACAGTAGCTACTGCATTTATGGAAACATTTCAAAATCTACATGGAAACCCAAAGATTATTGTAAGTGACAAAGATCCCATTTTTACTGGAAGATTTTGGATGAAATTATTTTCTTGTTTGGGTACTCAACTAGCTCATAGGTCATCTTATCATCCTCAATCTGATGGTCAAATTGAGATAGTGAATAAATGTTTGGAAGGATATCTTCATTATTTTGTATTTGATAAACAAACACAATGGGTCAAGTGGTTACCTGTCATTGAATGGTGGTATAACACTTCCTTCCATACTACAGAAAAAATGACCCCATTTATGAAACTTTATGGATATCTTCAACCATCCATTACATATTCTGTAAGAGAAAATTCAAATGTTCAAGCAGTGGAATATCGCATCGAGCATCAACAATGAGTTCTACAACTCTGAAAGGAAAACCTAAATTTGGCATAAAATTTAATCAAACAATAGGCAGATCAACATCGCAACAAGAGAAGTTTTGATGTAGGAGACTGGGTATTTTTACGGCTACAACCATACAAACATATGTCCCTCAAGAAACCTAAGAAGGATAATAAATTATCACCAAAGTACTATGGTCCTTAAGAGGTGTTGCAAAATATTGGTACTATGGCATACAAATTTGAGCTTCCTGCTTCTTCGCGAGTGCATCCAGTTTTCCATGTTTCATGCTTAAAGAAGGTTATAGGGTACAAACTTCCAGTTCAAACAATATTGCTAGAATTTGATGAGGAGGGAAAAATCATATTGGAACTTGAAGAATTCATGAAAACAAGAACTCAATAGCTACCAAATCGATCAATTTTAGAGTATCTCATTAAGTGGAAGAAATTACCCACTAAAGATTCTACATGGGAGGATGAGAATTGTATACAGAAGCATCCAAAGCTACTCAATCATTGAGGAAAACACTTTTTGGAAGGACAGGGCCATGGTAGGTCCCTATATTACTAGTATAGTCCCTTATTTTTGTTAGTGCAACCCCGTTATTGTTATCGTTGTACCCATGTAACCCCAATATTTTTATTATTGTGCCCTTACATTATTATTGTTAGGTCGGCTAGGATTCTATTGTGATCACATGGGCTCCTATATATAGAAGGAGGTTTTTTCATTTGTATCATCCAAGAATTGTTCATTTATGTAATGTAAAGGAGGTTTCCCCCTCGAAGTGGCTTATTTCTAAGGTGTTGATCTCTCTTCTCTTCTATTTTTGGAGTTGGTTTCATAACAAGGATTTTATTTTATTTTTCCTATGATTGAAAAACACCACTTCCACGTTTTTAAAATTCATCTCCATTACTTCAGAAACTGGTTTTGAAGCAAAATTTTCCGTGTGTGCAATGTAAGCCCTAGCTTGATCACAAAGCTATGAAAATGATACCATGGGTCTAAGTTGGATCAAACTTGAAATGGTGTCCTCCCTTATGAGTCTTATTTTCTCCCTCCATGGTTTTTTTCAATGAGATAAAACCCTAGCTAGATGAAATCAGTAGGGGAGATGGAGATTTAGAAAAACTATGGGATAGTGGTAGGGTGGTTTTAGGAGAAAGAATGGGGTAGAAAGAAGCTGGGGAAAAATCCAAAAAAAATTATGTGGGTAGGGTGATGATTTTCCTTTACACTTCAAGTGAAATTTCTGGAAATGGATATGAGGACAATGCCCAAAAGATAAAAACTCATGGATTCCCTAGTTTTCCTGCAAAAATGTAGTGAAAATTAGGGTTTTGATTAAAATGATGGAAAAGAGTGTTGTGAGTTATAGGGAGTGTTAGGGTATGGTTTATAAATGTTTTATGAATGTTTTAGATGGTTATCTTAGGTTTTTATCAGTTTAAACAAGCCAAGGATGAAAAACACCATAGGTAAACTAGATATCTAGGTTATCAACTTAAACTGGCTTTCGTTCCCCAGATAGTGGTGACCTTGGAATAGGATATGAAATGGGCTATTATGCAACCTTTGTATTCATTGGTAGGTAAAAATTCTACCCCTGCCCTTGCCCCTTATACTGGTTCTAAAAAATAACCTGGGACAAGAAGGGGTGCGCATTCACCAGGTAGTCAACTACCTCTTCTCCTGTTTTCTCCTTTGCCTCTGCTTCTATCGCCTTTGATGCGGGTTCACCTGGGTTATCCACAAAGCATTCCTGGTTGAAGCACTAGGTTGGGGCATGAGGTAGGGTAAGTGAGTATTAGGTAGGTTAGTAAAAGTAAATAGTCAAGGTTCTAAGTGCCTACCCCCTCCACTCCAATCTTAAGGGATTCTAGCGCTGGGGGCAGGCGGGCTTTGATAGGCTTTATCACGCTACATCGACTTCTTCGACTGGAACCTAATGAATAAAAAAACTCATTTATGATGAATTGGTACTTGAGAGAGGAATGGAGGGTGTCCACTTACTTCTTAGGATGTGTACGAACCATTTTTTAGTTGTTTAGAACCTTGGAGAAATAATTTGGAGCTCAAATCCCAAAATTCTAGTGCATGTTGTAAAATTAGCGCAACACCTATGCAACACCTCTAGAAGCATAGCACACCAAAATTCCAATATTTGGATGGCTGTGTAGAGTTGTGAGCATGAGAGAGGATCTATTTTGAAAATGTAGAATACTTCTTTGAGAAAATAATTTTTTCCTTTACTTATTTTCCTATCTTTGCTAACTCCCAATATAAACGATATGTGTGGTGAAAATGAAAACTTTTTCACCTTCTTTCATGACATGATTGGACATTGTGTTGGAGAAACAAAAGATACCTAGACCCTGACCCATATGGAGGTGTGGTGACTGATATTATACCCTAGGTGATAATGGATTACATCACCTTAAAATGATGGTGATTGTGAATGGAATGAAGGGAGTAGCATTTCATACCTAAACAAAATTCAGCTATCAAAATTTTATTTGAGAGTTGGTTCGAAAGCATGAAATTTTGACCTAGGACCACTACCAAGTAAACCTGAAAGAGTATATTTGATCATTGAACATTTAGAAAATAAAATTGGCTCCAATGGGGATGGAATATCCTTCATGAGTTTTCAAGAACACTGTATATGAAGTAGCCTCGTCCATTGGAAAATGGAGTCAAAAAATAAAACACTAGATGCTCAAATGACTAACTGAAAAAAAAACTAAATTTGAATCAAAACTGACTTGACTAAAATTACTTATGGAAGTAGACCATCGAGATTTTAGGGCCTTTTCCTCAGGCTTCAAATCATGATTATTGTTATCACCTAATTTGACCTCAGGCTGAAGGAAGGCAAGCCAGGGTAACCACAAACCATGCTTAACCTTGTAGCTAGCCCTACAAGGCAGGGAGAGGGCTCTCTCTGTAAGAAATTTCAGTCAAGGATGACTGAAAAAATGATTTTAGGCTAGGTATGGTAGCTTGAAATGTTTTTTATAGATTTTTTGTTTTTTGTTGGTTGGATCAGATGGAGCTGGGTAGTTTAAGTCTGGGAAATTAAATCATAAATGCAGAGTATTCTATGGGCCAGGGTAGCCCTGAAATTTAACACTTTTGGCTTTATGCTTGTGGATTGTTTTAAGACTGGTGAGGAGCTGAAGAGGGCATATGAGATGGATCCTTCTCAAACAGTAGAAAACATAAAATATTGAATGATTTCCAAAGGTAGAGGACTGTAAACAATGGATTCTACCTATCTAACTTGAAAACATTTAACAGAAATGAATGGAATGAATGATGGAATACATAACATTTAACAAATGATTACAAGAGAAGAAACTGTGCTAAAATTCCATACCATAGGGATCCCGTAAAAAAGAGCTGCAAATATTTATTAATTTCCTGCCAAACTGGTTACAAATATGTACAATCAAGCTTAGAGCATCCCAGTGATTCCAATTTTTCCACCCCTACAAATGACTAAAAAATTACATTAAATAGACAAGCTTTAGGGGGCAAAATCATAGAAAGAGGAGCTGCCCCCAAACCAAAAACTGAAGATAGAAAACCCAACAATATGCCTCTGAAAGAGAGGAAACTGTGTATTTGACCATCTATAAGTATAATCTGTTACATTTTCTCCAGCTAATGGGAAGAAAACAACTATGGAACCGACCAGTCCCCTCATTTATGTTTGCGGCCGTTTCGTGAGCTGGTTCAGTAATGTTCCCTGTATTCATATTTGTTCACGGTATTAACAGAGCATTTTCCTTCAACCTGAAGAAAACCCTTTTAAACCAAAAAAAACGAATGTGCCTCTTTTAATGGAGAAAAGCCCTTTTTCTTTGGAAAGAGCGGAAGGAAAAGATGGGCCCAGGAATCACAATCGAAATCGGAAAGGGAAGGAGTGGGAATAACGTATGGCAGAGGAAATCACGATATGCGATGGAGGAATGGTCTGAAGTGATGGAAATGAATCGAAGTAGTGACAGAGGAATGGTTGCATCAGGGAAAGTGAGATGGTGGTTTCGGCACAGTAGGAATCGAGATATGCGATGTGCGATTATTTCATCGGCGGGGAACGAGAAAGTGGGAGCGAAGTGATGCAATAATGCGATGCGATGAAGGAATTATCGCATCGGTGGAAGGGAGATGGAAGTTTCGGCACAACAGGAATCAAAATATGCAATGTTCGATTATCGCATTGGCAGGGAACGAGAAAGTGGGAGTGAAGTGCTGCAATAATGCAATGCAATGAAGGATGTATGAAGTTAAGTGCAGGCGGGGATGCGATGGTGCGATGCAACCGCATCGGTGATGAGCCATCGCATCGGGGTTTGTAGGAGATGGAAATGTAAAGACTTTGCAAAAATTATAAAGTATAAAGGGCCAATAGAATAAAAAAAAAAGGGTAGGATTATGCTTTTGGGGCCTTTTATTCATTTGGGCATATTTTCCAATCTAGAAAGTGATTTTGGGAGTGTAATATACCGTTGGAAATGTTTTTCCGTGCTCCTTCTGATGAATAAATTTACAACCTATTTGGCACTGAATATCATGTGAAGAACATCTTTATAACCCAAGCAGAGGAAAAGCCCCTTTGGCTTTATGGAGATAGAAGCTTCTGAAGTTCAACTTATTACATATGGAAACTTAAAATTACATAAGAGATGATGAAAACAAATTACCCTGTTTTCACCTCAAAACATGTTTTGAGGTGAAAATTACATTCAGCGTAAAAGAAAAGATTCTTTGACTTTTCCAGATACTATGCTTTGAGTTTATTTGGCATCCTCATGTCCTTGCTAATATTTATTGACATTTTCATCATTAATTTCACCATGGTGGGACCCTAAAACCTAATGAGACCAACCCTATGATCTAATAAAATGAACTGCAGATTGAAATTGAATCATGAATGAAGACCATAGAGAGGAAAACCAGAAAGTATTTTCATGAGGGAAAACTGATGAAGTGACCCCAACCATTAGTGAATCCATGACCTAATGGAGTGATAAAAGTTATAGTATGAGACTCCTACTATGTAAATGAAAAAGAGCAGATTTTGATCATTGATGGCAGTATGAAAAGACTGACACTAACATTGGCTCCAATGGGGATGATAGCTCCTTGGAGGTGCCAAGAACACCGTAGAACTAGTAGCCTTATCCATTGGGCAATACGGTCAAAATACTTCAAAGACTGAAAACTGACACAATGCAGACTGACTCTAACTCGAACCATGACTGTAAAAATAAATCAAAACTGGCAAACCTTACACATATCATTCAAGTTTTATAACCTTCTCTTTGGGCCCCAAGCTTTAATGACTGTGCACTTGAAAACTCACCAAAAATGAATATGGTATGTACAATGGCTGTGACATAATTTCATAGAATCATCTTAAAAGTAGTAGTGCTTCAAGAGCCTACCATTCACTGGCCCTCTTGGGAAATCTTAACCATCCATATTTGTGAGCAGAAAATTGTTCTATCCTCGGTATGCTGAAATATTATACGGTCCTTTCCGTAGGTTTTAAAACTTACCATGCTTTCCTTTGTCCTCATTCTGTGCATCCCATCTCAGCACCACATCATCTAACTGAAATTTATCTTCTTTGGTTTTGCAATTATAGATCTTATTTATTTTTTCCTGCAACTAGAAAGTGTTTTGAGAAACCTTTTCCCTTGTTTGCTGAAGGTGGATCATTTGATTGATCCTTTGATGATTATCATCCTCTTCGGTGCCAGCTTCTTGTAGTAATCTCATGACCATAACTGTAAGTGATGTGGGAAATACAGAATCAGTGCCATAAACTAATTCAAATGGTGACATACCTATGTATTTCTTGTTGCTAACTCTGTCGGCCCATAATGCGTTGATAAGTTTTCGATGCCAATTCCTCTTATTTTCTTCCAACATTTTCTTGATTATATTCACCAAAGTCTTATTGGATGATTCTGCTAATCCGTTGCCTTGCAGGTAGTATGTTGTCGAATGGCCCAGTATAATATTATACTTATTGTAGAACTCCACCATCTTCTTGGATTTAAATGCCGTTGCATTATTTGTTATGATCTTGTGAGGGCAACCAAAATGAGACAAGATATTTGATTCTAAAAATTGAATAATTATCGTATCCATGGCCTACCTTGCTGGAATGGCCTCAATCCATTTGGTAAAATAATCGGTAGCTATCGAGATCCATCGATGCTATGCTGATGATGTGGGATGGATTTCCCCTATGAAATCAAGTCCCCACTACTGGAAAGGTGCATTTACTTGAACTGGTTTCAAAGGAAGAGGAAGCAATTTCCTTTTTACTTGAAAAACTTGACACTCATAGAAGCTCATCACTGTTTTATACAAATCTGAAAATAGATTCGGCCAATAATATCCCACTCTCAACACTTTGTTAGTTGTTTTTTTCCAAAAAAAATGATCACCACAATCACCTTTATGAAATTCATGCATCTGACTTGTTGAGCCTCATCTTCAACCAAAAAATTAAGTAGAATACATCCCAGATATTTCCAATAAAGAGCATTGTTTAAAATACAAAATTTAGAAGACTTTAGTTTTAGTGCTCTACCTTTGCTTCTAGACATCCCTGGAGGTGCGGAAAGATGCTGAAGAACATAAACTATGTCTGAATACCATGGTGATTGGAGAAAAATTTCTAAAACTAGAACAAGGGAAGCATCATCCTCATCCTTTGACATTGCTGCTATGAGATTTATGTCCAGGGCACGCATGTTTGATTGTGCCATTAGTTTTTCCAAGCCTTGACTCTTGATTAACTTTGTGGGTTTAATCTCCAATTCATATTCCAACATTGCTGCTATCCACTTACCTCTTCTTCCCTCCAAATCTATTTGCACCAGAAAATATTTTACTGCTACATTAGGAACATATGCTATGGTATGTGAATACAGAATGTACACTCTAAAATCCTTTAATGCTTTTATAAGAGCCAATGCTTGTTTCTCAATGATATTATACCATAAGGCAGCATCTCGAATGGTCCTACTGAAAAAGGCAATGGGTTGTTCAATCTGATCTCTCTTTTTCATCAATACCGCAGCCATGGTATGCTCCGATGCAAATGAAAATATAATGAAATATTGAGTGTAATAGGGACTAATCAAGACTGGGGCATTGGACAGAGAAAAATTTACCAGATTAAATGACTTTACAACATCCTCACTCCATTTGATAGTGCTGTCCCTTTTCAACATATTATTCATTTCTTGTAAATGTTCAGCCAAATTGGGTATAAATCTGCGTAAGAAGTTCATCTTACCATTGAATGCATGAATCTCATTTTTGTTGCTTTGGAAGTCTACGTGCTGAATTTCCTCCACTCTTGAAGGATCAATGCGGATGTTGTCTTTAGAAATGATATGACCCAACATATTTCCCTCATCCATAGCAAAGATACTTTTCTTCGGGTTGAGAGAAATCCCAAACTTTCTACATAGCTGAAATACAATCCTCAAGTGGTGCATGTGTTCATCATAAAAACCAGAAAATACTATCAAATCATCTAAATAAACCACTATAAAAACATCCTTCTCATTAGAAAAAGCGATGTCCATTTCTCGCTAGAAGGTAGCTCCAACATTCTTCAATCCAAATGGAATTTTGGCATACTGAAAAGTTCCCCAAGGTGTCGTAAAAGTAGTTTTGTCTTGGTCTTTTTCATGCACCAAGATCTGATTATAGCTTGAGTAACCATCGAGTAGTGACATGCGTGATGCTACAACTACTCTTTGCAGAATATGATCCATCTTCGGAATTGGATAGTTATCATTTAAGGATAATTTATTGAGATTCTGGAAATCTATACACAACCTTATTTCTCCTGTCCTTTTGTGTACAGGGACTAAATTCGAAATCCAATCAAAAAATCTAATTGGAACAATGATACCAACTTTATACAATATGTTTACCTATTTTTCAATGGATGGAAGCAACTTGGGGTTGAACCTTCTCAGCTTCTGTCTAAATGGCTTCTGATCCAGCTTGATAGGAATAGTATGCTAAATTATATTTTTTTCATATACCTTCAAATCTAATCCCACGCAAACACATCAGAAAATTTAGAAATCAATTTACATACTATGCTTTTACCTCAGGAGACAATGATTTTGATAACTTCACAAACTTAGGCTTGTCAGCTGTTCCAAGATTGACATTCTCAACCCCTTTATTAGTAGGCACCAAGATCGGCTTTCTTGCAACATCATCTTGATCAAAAGGCTCCTCTAAAGGTATGAAACCTCTAGGAATAACATTATCTTTCAACTGTAACATGTCCATCTGATTTGCTTCAATCTCTTGCTCATTGGTATCATAATCACCATCTTTGGAAGTATCCTTGAATTTCCCTTCACTCTGTAAAAAAGCATTGATTTCGTTGTCATCCCAAAACACTTGCCAATACCTTAAATTATCGGGAACAGCAAGCCAATGTTTGACATAAATTTCAAATTTGTTACTGGAGTTCATTAGAATCTTCAAATTTCTTGCAGTAGTGGCAAGTGAATTTGCAATAAGATTCTGCATTTGGGGTACTGCTGTCAAAGTATATTAAAAAAAAAAAATTTAGGATGTCTACGACTGCATTTCTATAGGCTTGCAATCGTGGATGATTTTCTTGATACTCTCCCTTTCCCTGCTTGATTATCAGCTTTGAATCTCCATAGACAGAAATCCTTTTTGCATTTAACTTCTTCAAAAATTTCAGACCTGCAATCAAAGCTTCATACTCTGCTTCATTGTTAGAGCATTCAAAAGCCAACTTATAAGTACATACTCTAACATTACTAGGAACTCTGTCAGGCTAGAAAACAGGGCTCTGAATCCAAATTCCTATCCCAACACCGTCCTTACCAACAACTCCATCAAAACCCATGCTACAAAGGCCTTCCTCTTCTTCTAGATGTTGAAATCTTATTTCTTTCTCTATCTTACCTTGATCAATCTCTTCATTTTTTTGCTGTTCACTGTCCTTTGGCTACTAGTGAGTGGAAAGCCCAGAAAGGCTTGCTTCTTTTTCTTTTTCTTGTTTAAGGACTTCCCTAAAATTCTCTGAAATTTCTGGTACCTCATCTACTTCTACCAACTGAACATATTCATTATTCAAACCACTATATGAAAATAATACAAATGACTCTAAATCTATGTGGATAGCATTAATTGGATGATTAACTGGCTTTTCTTTGCTGGTGATCATATATTTCATTTTCTGCTCCCTGTATAGTTTTCTCAATTGACCGAACACGGGGATGGTAGCATAAGAGAAATCAAGTTGTATGGTTCCCTTCAATTTTGCACCCCACAATCTAGAAAAAAGCATTCCAAACCGTGGTGGAACATCAGCAACAACCACATCCATCAAAAAATTCTTGGCTGGGATTTGATCTAAATATACTACCAAGTCTTTGGTAAGACCAATACAACGGACCCTACCGGACTCAAACAAATATAGATCACGGTATTTGCGGGTAATATCAAGACCCAACTTCTCCATAATGGCTTTAGGCATAAGATTGTGAGAAGTGCCAGAATCCAACATAGCATTGTGTAAAATGTACTAATGCAATCTAAGACTCAGGTAAAAGGGAGGGATTTAACTATCTTCAGACTGCCCTTCTATGACAGGACCAAAAATGAGTTCAGGATGATCATCTTCAACATTTACCATATCTGACATAGAGTCTATTTGCAAAAATTTAGATACCTAATGCTTATAAGTGTTGTTCTTCACCAACTCAGCTAAGGGAATGGACACCTTCAGCTTAGCAATTTCATTTTCTAAATTAAAAGATGAAACTTTTTCTACCTCTTTGACGGGAAGATCTTTCTTCTCCACTTCCTCCTTTGTTGCACTTGGCTGACTATTCTTCTCATTTTCAATTTCATTTGTCAAGGATACTTTGCTAGAAGATGGATCAGTAGGTTCTTTCCCTTTCCTCTGAGTATTTGAAGAGTCATTCTTTGATAGCAGCTCTTTCCTTTTCTGAATGGGATTGATTGGCACATATCTTCTTCTCAAAGAATACTTCTTCTGTTGTGCTGACAAAGAATTCATAAATCCTCATTGATAATAATCAGACTCTTACTCTAGAACTACATCATTGGCCAATATCAAATTTTCATCTCTTCGAGTGTCTGAATTCATTGCATATTCTTCATCTTCTGTCAGAAAAATGGGCATATCATCGGCAGTGAAAAAATTATTAGCCTCAATTACCAGATCATCATCATCATCAGTTTCCATTCCCTAAGCATAATTTTGCTGCAAAGGAGTTCTGATATGCTATTGTTGTGTTATTTGGTCCTGCGTTTTATGTTCTCTCTGCTTGATTCGGAATTGGGATTGTTGTTGTCCTTTGAAATTTGGATTCCTGATTGGTGCTTCAGGTCTATCTGAAATAGTCAACCGATCAACCATATTCTCCACTGTTCGGATCAAATTATCCATCTTAGTATCTGAAGGATATGCTTCCTCTTTTACAGTCACTCTCTTTTCATCTCTTGTCCACGCTCTTTTAGCCAACAAATTTTCTTCTACGCTTACAATGGTTTTCTGCATATCTTCAAGTGTGGTAGGATCTTGTTCTCGTAACTGATATGCCTTGTCAGCATTGAAACCATCTAGAAATTTGAGGAAAAATAACACCATGGGGGATTTGAGGTTGGTCAAAATAGCATTATACACTGCATTAAACCTCACACAATAATATTGTACACTTTCACCCACATTCCTTTTGATATTTTCATATTCAAACAAAATTTGGAGTGGGTTTTTCTTCACCTCCCACCGGTCTAAGAATTGTCTATGTAGCTCCACCAAAGTGTGGATAGAGGCTGCTGGTAAGGCTCAGAACCATTTTCAAACTTCACCTCCAAAACTTTGGACAAACAATCTCACAATCACATTTTCTACCTCTACCTCATGCAGGTCAAAGAAGTCATTCATCTTATCAACATGCTGTTGGGCTTTAATGCTTTGAGTGGCATCAAAAGGAGGAATTTTACTCTGGTAATCAGCAGGCATATCATCAAATTCTGAGGTAAAACCAGGGGTGCATACCGGGCAGCCATGACTCAAGGTGGATTCACAACAACATTTGAACTACAAGGATTCAAGGGAGCTGTTGATGGAGAAGTAGGGGTTATAAGTTGGAGGGGAAGGGTAGGTATAAACTGAAGTTGGGAATAAACTTCAAAAATTGATGGGAATACTGATGAATTGAGGGTAGCAGATGCTGATTCTGATGATTTTGAAGGCTCAGGAATATTGGTAGCAATGATAGATGTTTGAGAAGAGTTTCAGATATAATCGTCAATTGATCTGTTTTCCCTTTGAACTTCAATATATACAAGAAACTCCGGGTCTAGAACTATGTCATCAAGTGTAGTTTCAAATGCGGTTCTAAGCAGAGAAAGCTCAAAACACTCATCAAAATGGAGGACTTCAACAAACAACCACTCGTTGGGCCAGGAATGGGATCTGAAAATAGGTCTAGGTCTTACTGAACTTTCTTGTATTTTGATTATTCGCGGAATTAGGTTAGGATTTTCAAATACGGGGGGAGGATTTGGATCAAGATTGGCCCTCATGTATTTCCTTGAAGCCAGAGTGGTCGAACTTCAAAAAATTTTACTTTGCAACATTTTATTTCAACCTAGTAAATTCTAAAATTCATCATCCAAAGTTCAAGAATTTATATGGAAGATTTTACTGGGGTGATCAGTCTTTCATTTTAGGTTTTTTCCCTAGTATGGTTGCCACTATGTTATCACCTATTTTGACCTCAGGCTGAAGGAAGGCAAGCCAAGGTAACCACAAACCACACTTAACCTTGTAGCTAGCCCTACAAGGCAGGCAGAGGGCTATCTCTGTAAACAATCTCAGTCAAGAATGACTGCAAAAATGATTTTAGGCTAGGTTAGTAGCTCGAAATGTTTTTTATAGATTTTCTGGTGTTTTTTGGTTGGATCAAATGGAGCTAGGAAGTTTAAGTCTGGGAAATTAAATCAGAAATGTAGAGTATTCTATGGGGAAGGGTAGGCATGGACCTTAACACTTTTGTCTTTATGATTGTGGAGTGTTTTAAGACTGGAGAGGAGCTAAGGAGGGCATATGTGATGGATCCTTCTCAAACAGTACAAAACATAAAATATTGAATGATTTCCCAAGGTAGAGCACTGTAAACAATGGATTCTACCTATCTAACTTGAAAACATTCAACAAAAATGAATGGAATGAATGATGGCATACATAAAATTTAACAAATGATTACAAGAGAATAAACTGTGCTAAAAATCCATACCACAGGGATCCCGTAAAAAAGAGCTACAAATCTTTATTAATTTCCTACCAAACTGGTTACAAATATATACAATCAAGCTCAGAGCGTCCCAGTGATTCCAATTTTTCCACCCCTACAAATGACTAAAAAATTACGTTAAATAGAAAAGCTTCAGGGGGTGAATCCGTAGAAAGAGGAGTTGCCCCCAAACCAAAACCTGAAGATATAAAACTAAACAATATGCCTCTGAAAGAGAGGCAACTGTGTATTTTACAATCTGGAAGTATAATATGTTACATTTTCTCCATCGAATGGGAAGAAAAAAAATCTAGAACCAACCAGTCCCCTCATTTATGTTTGCAGCCGTTTCGTGAGCTAGTGCTGTAATGTGTTGTGTATTCATATTTGTTCACGGTCTTAACAGAGTGTTTTCCTTCAACCTCAAGAAAAACCTTTTAAACCCAAAAAATCGAATGTGCCTCTTTTAACAGAGAAAAGTCCCTTTTCTTTGGAAAGAGCGGAAGGAAATGGTGGGCCCAGGAATCGCAATCGCAATCGGAAAGGGAAGGAGCGGGAATAACTTATGGCGGAGGAAATTGCGATATGTGATGGAGGAATGATTCGAAGAAATGGAAATTAAGTGAAGTAGCGACAGAGGAATGGTCACATCGGGGAAAGTGAGATGGTTGTTTCGGAGTTAAGCGCTACAGGAATTGTTTATCGTGCGATGCGATGAAAGGCTATCGCATCGGCGGAAGGGAGATGGAAGTTTCAGCACAACGGGAATCATGATATGCAATGTGCGATTATCGCATCGGCGGGGAACGAGAAAGCGGGATCGAAGTGCTGTGACAATGTGATGCGATGAAGGACTTATCACATCAGCGAAAATGGATGTGCGGAGTTAAGTGAAGGCGGGGATGCGATATTGCGATGCGATGGTGCGATGCAATCACATCATTGATGAACCATCGCATCGAGGTTTGTAGGAGATGGCAATGTAAATACTTTGCAAAAATTATGAAGTATAAAGGGCCATCAGAAAAGGGCAGGATTATGCTTTTGGGGCCTTTTATTCATTTGGGCATATTTTCCAATCCAGAAAGTGATTTTGGGAGTGTAATATACTGTTGGGAAGCTTTTTCTGTGCTCCTTCTGATGAATACATTTAAAAACTGTTTTGCGCTGAAGATCATGTGAATAACACCTTTGTAACCCAGGTATAGCAAAAGCCCCTTTGGCTTTACGGAGATAGCAGCTTCTAAAGTTCAACTTATTACATATGGAAACATAAAATTACATAAGAAATGATAAAAACAAAGTACCCTGTTTTCACCTCAAAACATATTTTGAGGTGAAAATTACATTCAGCTTAAAAGAAAAACTTCTTTGAATTTTCTAGATACTATGCTTTGAGTTTATTTGGCATCCTCATGTCCTTGCTGATATTTATTGACATTTTCATCATTAATTTGACCATGGTGGGACCCTAAAACCTAATGAGACCAACCCTATGACCTAATAAAATGAACTGCAGAGTGAAAGTGAATCATGACTGAAGACCATAGAGAGGATAACCAGCAAGTATTTTCATGAGGGAAAACTGATGAAGTGACCCCAACCATTAGTGAATCCATGACCTAATGGAGTGATAAAAGTTATAGTATGAGACTCCTATGAAAATGCAAAAGAGCAGATTTTGATCATTGATGGCAGTATGACAAGACTGACACTAACAGGACTTTAGACAATAATGGCCTTACAGGCACCATTCTGAGTACCCGAAGCCAATATGTGAACTTTATTTATTTATCAAATAACCATTTAAATGGACCTCTTCCGCGTAGCATATGAAAACTAAATGCTTTATTTATTTTAGATATATATAATAATAATATTTATGGAATTATACTCAATAGTATTAGTGGTTTAGTTTACCTAGAAATTTTATATTTATCAAAGAATAACTTTGAAGGATCAATCCATGAAGTTATTGGCAATTACACTTTTTTAAAATAATTTTCTACTCATAGTAATAACCTCTGGGACTCTTCCAATATATTTAGATAATTTCACTTCGATTGAGTTATTGGATTTGAGGAGAAATAAATGGATAGGAAAACTTCCTTACTATTTGACCTTTTTTGATGGCTTGAAATATTTAAACTTTGGGTACAATAATTTTCAGGTGACATTCCTGAATGGGTAACAAATTTCACCCAATTGTATATCTTGGATTTATCCAAAAATAAATTCACTGGAAAAATGCCATTGCATTTTGAAATACTTGCACGATTTGTAACAATTCATTACCTGATCGTGATGATGGTGGAGAAATTCGGGTTGAAATCAAAGGAAGTGAATATACTCTGTCATACCTTTCAACCAAAAACACAATATTTGATTTTTCTAACAATAATATTATAGGACAAATACCTACAAGCATAGGAACTTTGAGGAACTTCTAATTGCTAAATTTATCTGGAATTCATGGAAGGGCCAATACCTTCATCTCTCAGTTACATATCTACTTTGGAGCAGTTAGACTTGAGCAAGAATAACTTGAGTGGACATATTCCTAAAGAGTTCTCTAAACTATACAGTTTGGTTGTTCTGGATGTTTCATCTAATAACCTTTGTGGTCCAATCCCTACAGGAACACAATTTTCCACATTTAGTGCAACATCATTTCAAAGGAAAAAGTGCTTATATGGGTGTCCTTTAGATTCATGTAATGGAAAGAAAAACCCAGGGAGAGAATTTCACAATAATATTAGCACTCCCCATATTAAAGTGGGATGTTTAGAGCATTTATATGACAAGATGTCATTAATGGCATTGGGGATTGGATTCGACATTAGGATTTGTGGAGTAGTTGGTGTGTTCATATTTTGCAAGAGAGCCAAACTATGGTTGTTGGGTCTACCACCTAACATACCAAAACTCTTTTATGGATCATTGTATCGATTCCCTACATAGAGAACCAAACAATGGTTGTTGGCTCTATTATGTGTTGAACTAAATTATCACGTAAAAGATAAATGATATATATGATATTTGGAATTCGGCTTCTGTGATCCATAATTTATAAAGAACAACTTTTAGTGATAATCACATATGATCATGTTTTTTCAACGCGTTTCGAACCAGCTAGTGTGGTTGTTCTTCAGGGAAAGATAAGAAATCAGATCAAGGAAACAAGTTTAAATAGATGAAGAGAGGATCCAACTAGTCGTTAAGATATAATGGCTAGTTTGACTAAGAAAGGGAAATATAAATAGAATAAATTATCTAATAAATATTGTACTCTAACAAATATCTTCTAATTAAGAAATTAACATATAATGATAAATTATATTATTTTTATTAACTGATAAACTAGATTAAATATAATAAAATAATTTTATATTATATTATAATAAATACATTATTAGATAATTTCTTTTATTTATATCTCCCTTTCTTAACTTCTAGTTGGATCCTCTCTTCATCTATATAAACATGTTTCCTTGATTTGATTTCTCATCTTGTCCTAAAGATGAACCACACTAGTTGGTTCGAAAAGCGTCGACAAAACATGATCATATGTGATTATCACTGAAAGTTGTTCTTTACAAAATATTTATGATGTATCATCTTCTCACATATTATTTTTTTAAAATGATCATTATGTATGATTGCATTTTCAAATTCGGCTTAATTTTATTTATATCTCTTATTCTTTTTTATCACATTCAATTAATTTCCATCAAATGACATAAATATTACATTATATAAAATAATATAATTTGGAAATATAATGGTTAAGAGCATGTGTTTCCTTCTAAGAGGTCATGGGGAGTATGTATTTCTTCATAGACTTAGGAATCAAATCATTGGGTGGAGATGGATCTTTTGTCTCACAAACAAAAAAGTCTCATACACCAATTTGATGTTTGGCTTTGCAATGACCTTAAAATTAAATAATAATATATTCACAATTTAATTATCTATTTTTATTAATACATATTAATTTTAATATAAAATTTATTATTTATGGCATATTTAATAATAATTAGAAAACAAAAACACAACTCTTTAACTATAAATTTTGTTAATTATACATATCTTCATTGATAGTTGGACATATTTTCCTTTATGAAATAATATTTAAAATATTTTTGTGTTTTTACTTTATTATCTTTTTCATGTTAAAAAGTATTTATTATTTTTTTATAGTAGTGGCTTTGATATTTGGGATGTAAGTATTTATTATTTCTTTTTATTTTTATTTTATTTTCTTAATTAGACATATCTTCCTTTTTATGAAATATGTTTAAATAATATTAAAAAAAAATTATGTTTTTTATTTATTTATTATCTTTTTCATGTTAAAAATATTTATTATTTCTTTTTATTTTTATTTATTATCTTTTTCATGTTAAAAAGTATTTTTTATTTCTTTTTTATTTTTTTAGTAGTGGATTTGATAATTGAGATTATAAGTATTTATTATTTCTTTTTTGGGGAGTGGGTTTGATAATTGGGATTGTTTTTTATAACATGAGATTGACTTTTTCCATTATTATTATAATTATGAAATACATCATGATATTTTTACCATTAAAATAATGACAGAAAATCATAATATTTTATAATATATTTTGTATTTATTTACTTAAAAATATAACAAAATTATTAATTTATCATTATAATTATCAAATACATCACAATATTATAAATCATAATATTTTAGACAACACATTTTGTATTTATTTATTTAAAAATATAACAAAAGTATTAACTAAACATTAAAAAGGGAAAAAATGTTTGCATTGATGATTTAATGACCACATTTATATTTGTTTAACCAAATTTCACACTCATTTTATACTTCTAGACAAACAAATGGGAAGAGGAGTCATGGTACACAAATCACACACAAAGGAATTTGCATATTATCATTCAAAATGAAATTACATCCCACATATATAGTGCTTATAAGATGCAACAAATTCCAAACAAGAGATTTCTTGTTGAGAAAATATCTCAACAACTCAACTAACCAACAAAACAAATCTACCTATATAATAATGTAAGCATTACTTCCAATTCCCTCCTTTAATGCCTACATTACATGAGTCACAAATTACATCTCACATATAAGTCACATCTATCTGATATGGTTTTCACTGACACTTTTATCAACTCTGAAATCTCACTACCTATGATTTTTCTCCACCACAATCTTTGAGCTTCCCACTTGACTCATTTAAGGTACAACTATCTCTGACTAGCACAATCTTTGAGCTTCCCACTTGACTCATTTAAGGTACAACTATCTCCAACTAGCATTGACAAACTTGCATGATCAACAATATTGGCATACTTTATTCTGCAAGTTACATAGCTCGTTATAGTTGTTAGAAAAAAAAATAGCCAAGTAACCAAACCATCCTATGGAAAAACTCCCATTTTTCAAATGACATGGCTCACTATATTTTATTGTTATCTAGCATATTTATTGAGGTACTAAATGTGTTCAAAATTTGATCATACAACTTGACCTGTCTACCACACAATGATCTCATAAAAATAACTTGTAATTGATGCTCTTAAATCCTGAAGCACAAGACCCATCAACATATAAAAAAATCACGTAAAAAAAAATTAGTGATATATTCTCTCGGCATAGAAGAACTTCAAGAACCACTAATTCGTACTATATTTATTTGTTCATTAATTGGTTCTTCACCTTTTTACAACCAAAATTACAAAGAAATGGAAAAATACTTAACAATAAAATCGACAGATCTCACAACAACAAATTCATGAAACTATCCATTGTTATCTGAGCATAAACAAGTTTCCATCCCTCCATGACATAAGTCACAGGAGTTAGGCAACTTCTCCACACCAGAGTGTACTCAAAATACACCAAACTTGGTCCATGAGTTTTCCAACAGGTGGACTCAACCAAACTGTGTGATAAGGTGAATAATGCCTGGCCTTTGCAGAAACCATGGGTTGAACCTCTAAAACTGAATAATATCTGCATATTGGGAAGACACGTTGCTAAGAAGGGAATTCTAAACCATGAGAAATGATTGCTAATCTTGAAAGACTTGATTGAGAAGTTTGTGAGTAGTCATTCATGCAACTCATAAATACATTGATAAAACATGTTAAATAATACAAAGAACACCATAAGCACCAGAAATATTATATGGGCCAATGCCTTGTGTTACACCTCAGCGGAAGGCATGATTGTATATTTCTCCCAAAGAAGTAAAGGTTTTATAGCTACGTCGACCACATAAAAAGAGAATTGTAGAGTGAAAAATTTCGAAATGAAATAATTATATGGTAATGTGTGCACGCGAATGAGAAAATACCTAGAGTATTCAGAGTTATGCCTACCCAAATCTTCCCACGTTCCAAGCCATGCAAATTTTTATCTCCACAATAGAAAAAATAGAAAAAATAGTATGCTCAGCTCCATAACAGCCCTATCAGGAGCTAAATTAAATTCGAAGAATTCTCAATAAAAAGTGATTGCAAGCACCTATGCCGGAACCAATAGAAGTCAATTTCATACACCTATGCTAGAACCAAAAATAAATTAGTGTTGTAGCATTGAAGTTGCAAGTTCTATTTTTACTATCGACTATCTGCGGATGATCGAAATTCCCTGGTCACCACGCTTCACGAAATAATAGATGCTACTCTTTTAATACTGGAAATGGTTCTCGCCCACTCAAAATATTTTCTCACACTAATTAATCTATGTACATCATAGGAATTGAATCCTCAAAATTATTCTTTCTTGGGTCCTCCCTCGAGGGAAACAAGTCTATACAAGCTTTGATACAATGAATAAATTGGAAGAGTAGCCATGGTACACAGATCACACACAAAGTAATTCGTATATTATCATTCAAAACCAAATTACATATCATATATATAATGCTTATGATATCCAACATATCCCAAACAAGGATATTTCTTGTTGAGAAATTATCTCAATAACTCAACCATTAAACCAACCAAATCTACCTATATAATTTACATGACATGTGAAAATTTAAGTAGGAAGGTGATATGTTAATTTCTAATATCAAAGTTGGTATTGAAATTATAGTATTTATTATTCACATAAATATTTTAGTCAAATTTGAAAAGTTTTGCATCAAATGTATAAAATATGTTTTTTAAATGTAAATCTTAATAATATATATATATATATATATATAGTAACAAAAATATTTATATGAATTGAAAAAATTATGATGGTATTATAGCTATAAATTGGGAGTTGCGTTATGAGTTTCTTCCATCTTTAGTATCATCTACAAACTCATGAACTAAAATTATTCTCCAAAGAGTAATACAGCTAATACTAAGCACACACGGGTCTTTGGAGGCGAATACCTTCTGATAAAGCTCCATAATGAGACAAAACATGCAGTACGTATAGCCTACTTCAAAATATAATCCTTGATTATAACATATTTCCCCAAATCCACTCGATTGATACTTGAACATAGAATTCATACCTTTTGTGTAGAACACCAAAAAAATGGGCTACAGATTGTATGATTTCATGTGAATAATTTTTTTTTTAAATACATTTTACATTTTTAACTTTATTATTGTATGATTAATTATATTTTGTATAAATAAGGATTCTTATGATTAATTCTATGTGGCCATGCATCTTTATAATTTTTTGATCACTGAATAGGTAGAGATATAACCCTATATTAACCTAGCAATGAGATCTATTCCATATCTAGCCAATCTAATTCCATGATCAATATTAACAATAGTGTTACAGTCACTGCCTACCACGTTGAATGATCTTGCCATGTTTAATGACTGGATAGGTAAAGATATGACCCTATATTTGACCTAGAATTGAGATCCATTACACATGTGACCAATTTAAGTCCATGATTAATAAAAATATTAATGTAAATGTCACTGCCTACCACATTGAATGACCTAATAGTTAGAGATATGGTGCCCTTGACTATTCAACAATGCTAATATTAAATTGAAGAGGTTACATTAAAACTAAAAATTCATATAATTAAATGATAATGAAATGAAAAAAAAAAAATTATTCCCTTAAACTCAGGATCCCTACATCAAATATATATATATATATATATATATATATATGTCATAATTTATATCTAAGTGACCTAATAAATTTAAATAATTAAATAAACTCGCGCATGTGCCTAAATTAAAAAAACAGATGCCCATCTCACATAATTTATAACATAACAAAGATAAACATTGAGCCACGTCAAATGAAAAATAACACGCGATAGATATATTTTTTTGAAATTTGATTTTCATAATATTTATTTTATAACAACTAATTTTCATGACTTTTCTCTTTGGTTTTCATAAATTTCCCCTTTTTTCAAGATTATTGTCAAGTTTGATATGTTTGGTAGGTTTTAGAAGAATAACAATTAATCTAAATTTCATTATATGGATCAATCTAAATTTACACTTTTTTGCCTCCATCTCCTATATTTTTTCATTGTAAATGACAATTTGTGTTTTTTTCTTTCCTGAGATGTTCAATACATATAAAATAATTTCTCTTTTGCTTTAATTTTGGAAGAGGTAACCTACTCTAATCTAAAGAGGATTGTAGATTCCTAGAATATTCTAGGATCTAACAGATATGGGCAAGGTCAAATATTTTATCTCATCTATGTCCGTCAAATTCTAGAAATTCCAAAAATTTGCAATTGACATAAGGATGCCTGATAACTTGTAATTTTCACAATTGATTATGGTAAATGATATCATTTAGTGTGGGAACTCTTTCAATTTCAAAGATGTTTTATTATAATACTAAGGTTTGGGTTTAGTGAAAATACATGTCCAAATATTATTGGCTCATATTGTTCAAAATGAAATGTGCTCTTGAATCAAAGATTTCTGCATTTCATACAGTTAAGGTGTTATTGTCTTATGCTTTGATAATATTTTTAAAACTACACATGCATTAGGACTATAATTAAACCTGTGAGTTGGTATGGAGTTAGTTCAATTTTTAATACCCTAATTCAACATGCAATTTCATGTGAATCATGGGTTATACATTTCATTTCATGTGAATTGTATTTTTTGAAATGCATGTTATATTTGTGGCTTTATTATTGTATGATAAATTATATTTTATGTATATAAAAATTCTCGTGATTAACTCTTTTCTCTTTGTATTAGCAAGGCATCTTTATAATTTTTTGACCACTAGATAGGTAGAGATATGACCCTATATTTAACCCAACACTAAGGTCCATTACATGTATATCCAATCTAAGTCCATGATCATTAACAACAATAACATGACTATCCAAGATCCAAATGCTATTTCATTAAAAATCAGTTAGTGTCGGTCATACTCATCATCCTGATGGTTTTATATAATTTCTGCAACTATGCATGGTCACAAACTATCCACGAGGAGTTGCTTAGTCATGCTGGTATAAATGTATTTCATAGCATCTTGAACAAATCCTGCACCCAAGATTTATACCTGCAGATTTATAGTGGCTCTGGCTCTTTGCGCACTGTTTATTATATCATCAATCTGGGAGTTTGGTATGACTGCAACTATAGCTCTCGTCCCTTTTATACTGATAGCCTTGGTTTGAAAATCAAATTGGGGCAGCGACAGTCCTGGGCCATTAAGTTGCGCCCATGCAGTTCTAATTATGTCCCTGTCGACAGATACAAGCTGTCCGCAACCCTGTTTCATTTGAATATTCCTTCTAACCTCCTGTATGCTCTTTCATACATAATGTATTCGTTGTATAGGCACAGGATAAGGATGGGGAAACGTTGTTTAAGGTCTGAGATAACCAAAGGAAAACAGAAGGTGCAGCCAGAGCAAGTTTCAAAGAAAAGAGGTAGAAAAACTAATCAGGAACATTTGGAGAACCTGGTTGTCAGTTATATCATGGGCAATTCTTCACCAGTGCGCCAGCAAATTCGAGGATGGGAAAGAGACCTGCAGATTGAACCGGAGGACAATGAGGCTGAAGCAGAGATTTTGGATTTCATCCAGGATCCTGGAAACACCCGGGGTAGACTCACTTTACTAAACCAGACCATACATACTTACTGGCTTCTGAAATGCCTTCTTGCAAAGGCAATGCAAAGTTTTCAGCCCACCCAAGACAAAGTAGGACAGCTAAAGAATGAACCTCAAGTAAAAGAACTGTTGGAAGATATTCAATGTCAGCTACAACATATCAAAATCACCCAATATCAAGCAACTAATAGAATTCAGAGAACATATGACAAGATTGGACGCATTGAGAAGCTGCTCCAGCAAATGCAGCAAGTAGATATGCCTGGATCCACTATGAAGGACCCAGCCCCAGTTTCTTCCTCTGATGGATAGTTGGTTTAGGAAGTTGTTATATGTATTTTTGGATATTTACTGTATTTAGTTTCTCTTTTAGTCTTGATCAAAATTTCATAGTAGGACAGCTAGTTCAAGCAACATATAGAAGAAAGAGACAATTTCAGTTTTGGCAAGTTTTTCATGCAGTCAGATGGCCAACAGACCCGGTTTCCTTCGGGCAGGTTGAGGCCATTGAAAAAACTCTATATTCTGTAGCCTGTCCTCTTTTGATAAATGTCGAAATTAGAGGTCTCAAATTTACAAAAAAACAATAACATGACTATCACTTCTTACCACCTTTGAATGGAATTAGTATACTTGATTATTGGATAAGTAGAGATAACATAAATATGCATTATTTCTATATATGCTGCAAATTTCTATATAACACCTTCTTAGAATGAAAATTTTCTATATACTCCACATTCCACTGGTGTTTTAGGGTGTGGCATCTTTCGTATCTCTCCGCTCCACGTTTCAAGACAGCCGCATCTTTGTGTTGTTTGGGATGTTACCATGTGTTACAAATAAGGATCTATGCATCTGGGGAGATTTTCATTTTCATTTTCATTTGGTCAAGCTATTAGTTCTATGATGTTCACATTACTTGGTCAAGTTTTTTGTTTTCTTTTTGCGCCAAGAAGTATAGGTTCCTCTCTTCCTGTGGGCTCACTGCACCTTCCTTGGTATTTGATTTAATTCAAAATAGAAACAATAATATTTTCTCTTTATTTTTATTTAATATAATATTTACTACTTTTTAATGATGGATAACATGACACGGTCACCTACTATGGTGGCATTTGGAAATATAACTTGAACAAAAAACCTGCTATGGTGGTTTTTGGTGTTTCCCGTTAGAACAAAAAAATAACATTACGAGGAAAAAAGAAAAGAAATAAAGAAATAAAATTTGAATTCAGACACCCTTTTCTCATGTTTTTTTATTTATTTTTATGAAATAATTTACTTATTTGATCTCTACTTCTAATAAATTCAAAATGAAAAAAAAAATGATACCATTTTTTTAATATTCGAATGTAAAAAAATATTAATAATAAAATTTTGAGTACTTTTCCATTTTGAAATTGTGTGAGAAGCCATATTTAGAAAATTATAGATGAACATGATTATTATTTTAACAATGTTTACCACAAAACCGCAATTTTATAAATATCCTAGAAAATTAGAAATTTCATTTAATGAGATGGCTATGTAGTAGTCCTTTTAAACGATTGTCATCGGGACATAACAAATGATTGGTGTATAATTTTATAATATCATGTTTCTTTTCATTTAGTATATGGAATAAATGGTTTTTGTTTTTGTTTTTGTTTTTAAATATTGTATATATATTCATTATAAAAATAGTATATTTTAATAAGAATATATTTTTAATAGTTTGACATCTTGAATTAATAATCCTTTTTTTATCTCATCAAGTTATAAATGACAAAAATTACCACAAACCAATGTAAATAGCCTTAGAGAATACCATTGAATTGAGTTTCAACTGGAGTAGAACAAGATCTTTCAAAAGAATGTTCTCATAAAATATGTTTCATTGTTTCTAATCTCAAAAATAACATAGTCCATCAATAAAATCTCTTTTGATCAGTAAAATTTTGAAGGAAAAACCATGATAATGTATGCTTTTATTCACTCTTTATCTATTTATCTAATTTTTAAACCATATTTTAAAGCTTTTCCATAAATTGGTGATGATGATTAACCATTTTCATTTGTGATAAGTGATTGGAATACCTTTATTATTTTAATAGACTTTATATATTTGGCTAAAAGAAATCTACACCAATTACATAAGATAGAAAATTGAATTATCTCAATTCCAACTAACATCACTATTCAACCTCTTTTATCATTGTTCACCAAGACTTAAATTTTATAAACATCTTACATAATATGAAAAAGTGGTTTAACGAGATGGCTACCTTTTCAAATAGATGCCTGGGGATATGTCATGTTTATTTGGGGGTGTTACATGAAGCATATATATTAAATCATATTTTAAAGCTTTTCCAAAAATTGGTGATGATGATTAACCATCTACATTTGTGATAAGTGATTGGAATACCTTTATTATTTTAATAGACCTTATATATTTGGCTAAAAGAAAACTATACCAGTTACATAAGATAGAAAATTGAATTGTCTCAATTCCAACTAACATCACTATTCAACCTCTTTTATCATTGTTCACCAAGACTTAAATTTTATAAACATCTTACATAATATGAAAAAGTGGTTTAACGAGATGGCTACATAGCCTTTTCAAATGATTTTCACAAGCATATGGCAAATGATAGATGTATAATTTTGTAGTGTCATGTTTATTTTCATGTGTTATAGGTATATATATATAATGATGGTGATGACGATTAACATCCACTAAGAAAAATATGGACTATCAAACCTTAAGAAAATAAGAAATTAATTGAGAATTTTTAATATTTTATTTCAATGATAAAAAAAAAGGGAAAGAAGAGTTTCAATATCATAGTAGTTTTGTTGACTTAAAAAATAAATAAGGTTGATAGTGTGGAAAATGCTTTGAAAAGGAGAGTAAATGAGAATAAGGGTCGGACAATCCAAGAGAAAGTGTTTTTCATCTTCAACCCTCTTAGTATCACAGAGGAGGAAGATTCTTTCGTCCCAGGGTGTTTTGGGAATAAACCAACTCCCAATTTCACTTTGAAGCTCATGAGAATTAGTTATTTTCTTTACAATGTTCATTTTCTTCTTAGCACTAGTGAAGAAAAAAAATATAGTTAGCAAGAGTGGGGTTGATCACCTCCTTTTAATACCTTAGCTTTCTTTTTCCCTCTAACACGTTATCACTCCACAACTTATCCTTAAATTTGGAAGTAATAGTGTTTTTTATATTATCATTATTCTCTAAAATTATCTCCTCCTTTATCCCCCAATGGTCGATCCATGACTCAGCATCCTTATGCCAACCTTGCTTGAGCCAGAGGTGGGGGCTTTGACTAGAGTTAGAAGCAACTTTGGGGAGACTCTTGGCTTCCATGTTGTACAACTTCTTCTTATATATCAGATACCTAAACATATCCATGCTTTCAATAGGAGAAAGGATAGCTTCAATCAAAATATCACGTGGGGCTGCTCCTTTCTGATGTTGGGACTTGTTCTCTTATGTTGTAGTCTTGGGACTACTCGACCATCTCTAAACAATAAACAATTTTCCCTTATAAATGGTTATATCAACATGAAGTTGATTAAGAATGGGAATATCCATACCTTGGTCAATGAGGAGTCACTAGAATTGAATATTTAGGTTTTTATTCAGTTGATGGTCATTTCAAAGAACAATACTAAGATTTTTATTCACCTCATTACCTTTCCTTATAGTTAACCCATATATTATTTCTCTAACTTCTAATGGAGGTCCATATTGAACTTGATGTCCCACAAATCAAAAATTACCTAATTCCACTTACATCTATCAATCTCCCACAAGCATCTTCCTCTTGAAACTCCTCTACTAACAACAATGAGGTTCCTATTTTTTCTCGCTCTATGAGCAAACAACAGCTGGTTTCCATTGAAATTATCAATAGCATGCTCCTGGTCAGTTACTTCCTCTGAGAATGAAAATGATCCATACTGATCTAGGTCCCCTATGGTAGAAAAAGTTATTGGTGAAGCATCTATTTGTGTTCCTAGCCGAATGATAGTAATCCCATTATTCAACATAGAATATATGTGTGATGATCCTACTTACAGTGTGCTAATATCTATCTTATCTTGAAACGATGACTTCCATGGATATTGTTTAGGAATTAACATGAATTCGTATGAAATTATCATCTACCAAAGCTATTTTTTTCCCTCTTCAATATTGTTTATTGATCTGAAATCCCCGATCGAAATTGATATTAGTTTATTAAATTTTTAAAAGTGTTTGCATGTAATTAAAAACACCATAAAAAATATCTCAATTTAACTGACATGGGAAATTTGAAAGGAAATTGAATCAAACAAACATTTAAAACAAACCACACAAGATACAATGACACCATCACGTTGATAATGAAGTCAACTATCTTGAAGCCTACGTCTTTGGGCCCGGTCTTCAGTGGGGAGCCATATTTATGAAACTTGCTCAAAATGATTGTACATCAAAACATAAGCTCCATCTTGAAAAAATAATTCCACCAGTGCGTTCAAAATGCCTCAGGAATCCTATTTCTACTATTTTTGTGCTCAAAATGGTCTCCAAATGGCCACAATAAGCCAAAAACACTATCTTCTACAACTTAAAAGGACTTGACATTGTAAATCTTACAAAAAATCAACCTTATGTCTCAATGGTTGAGCGTGTTGGTTAGATAACCCCTAGTCGAGGTTTCAATCCACAATGGGTGCAATTTATGTGATATTTCAACAGTGGTTGTTACATTGTATATAATATAAAAAAAATTGAAATGATTTGGTGTCAGCGTCAATGGACCCTCTAGCCTTCACCGTAAACATATACAATTAATTTAGCAAAGTTTTATGGCATAAGGTCTATCCAATACGTTTAGGTTCATCAAACTAGGAGAGAGTGGATATCCATGTCGGGGGATATGGTGGACTCCTGACATATCTCTTCCCCCATATACATTGGAAATTAAACTTTAAATAGCACATTCCTGCTACACATAATAAGAACCACAGTCGTAGCCCAACGGTAAGTCATAGAATTTGTTTCTGAGAGGTCGTGGGATTGAATTCCATCCAGTCCGTTATTCTTCTTAACCAATTTTTGACCAACCAAGACAGGCCATGTGTCATCCTCTGATAGGGCCACGTATCGTCGTGTGTTTGGTCCATATTCCACCAACCAAAAACTTCCACTTGTCGCCATTTTGTGATGCCACATGGCAACCCAAAACCCTGAGATGTGGAACCATGTTATGGGACCATAAGTTGACTTTGACCTCTAGAACAATTTGTTGACCCTTTGACTTTGACCTATTGACTTTTGAATTTTTTCCATACTTGGACCTGAACATTAACTATCTGTAACTTCGTCATACGACATCCTTTTTTTCCCAATCAATTTGTGTTGGGTTTAGAACGATGAAATCTACACAATGGAGCTTGTTTCAAAAGCATTTAACAACTTTGATTTTTGACCATTTTCTGAAATTTTGAGCATCTTTTGGATCATCCAAATCACTCCTTGATCATTTCATATCATTGATAGCTCCTTCTATATTTAGTCCTGATGAATTTCCTGGGAACAAAAAACACAATATTGTTTCATATTTGAATCACCTAATAAATTACCAATCTCTTTTTTTTATCACACATTCAACCAAAATAAAATGTTAATTGTAGTTTGATACCAAGAACTGGAACCTTAATCACATAGAGCTTCAGTCTTCAAGTCAATCAACATGTCACCAAAATATGTTCGTTGCAAGCTCTATTGACACCTAATGTCCCATTACAATGGTAGAAGGTTCCTCCAAAGGAATTTTGTAATTGTACATGTCTTAAAACCTTGATTATTGGAAGCAACAATTTGAGGGTCCAATCCCGCCAGAACTTGGTCCTCTGTTCCAATTGGAATATATCCAGTTGTTTGACAATGCTCTAAGTGGTCAAAACCCGCCAGAACTTAGTCATCTAGTCTAGTTGGTATCTCTCTTGTTGTATGGAAACGTTCTGAGTGGAATCATCCCTACTTCTCTGAGCAACTGCACTTCACTTACAAAATTGTTGATTTACCAAAACAATTTGAGTGGTCCAATTTAACATGACTCGACCGCTTTAATTACATTGGAGGAATTATGTAATACGATATCTTTTTTGCATGGATATATGTATATAATTTTCACACACATTATACATACATACATACATACATACATACATACATACATACACATACATACATACATACATACATACATACATATATATATATATATATATATATATATATATATATATATATATATATATATATATATATATATATATATTATGTGACCAGTACTCTTAATGTATGAATTCCCCCCGGAATTGATCTGCCTAGCTGACATGTCACGTATCTGGGACCTAAAGGTATTTCGAGTTATTGAATTAGGAATCCGCCCCGGAACCTTACCTATTGACTTATGGCCTGTCACCTCTATGGGTAGCTCCCATATTATTTCTTTGAGCTACTTGCCATGGGTACTTCCCCGGAGCTCTCCTTCCTTACGAGGTTCTGACCTCTGGGATCTAACCTTGCGCATATGATGTAACAACCCTGGTAAAAAATCCATGTAATAAATTTAATAAAGTAAAAATAATAACCAATGTCATGGGACACGTATTCCAAGTTGAATGTTGGGTAAAACCACAGTGATGGGTATCACTTGTGATTATTTAATAGTTATGGAAACTGGCAAAGGATTTGGATGGGCATGAGGCATTTATTGACATTTATTAATGAAAATAATGGAAAATAGGAGAAAAAGAAGGTGAAATGTTATATTTTTAATGTGAGGAGGAAAATGAAGGAAAATAATGGAAAAATGGAGAAAATAGAGGCCTCAATGATAAAAAGGCTTCTGAGGATCAGCTCACAACTTTTGTTAGCATAACCTTTTGTCAGTTCATTTTTGGAGGTCTCTTTATTCTTTATCTCTCAAACTCTTGAACACTTTGAGTTTTCTTGGAGCACTCTTGGAGAAGTGGGGCATACTCAGGATTTGGAGCAAGAAGGAAAAGGAAGAGTAGGAAAGCGGAAGAGAACATTGGAATCGACAACGAAAACAGTTTTTCTTGCATGTATCGAGTTGCATGTATGATTTCACTGCTATTTTTTTCATGCATTTCATATGCATGTGGTTTCTAGGTTATGATCTATCATTGGCATGGAGGATTTCATAGATTTACAGTGGTTTTTCCTAGCCTTTCCATTTCCTGGATAGCCATGGTGTTGTGGGAGACTTTCCTTTTTTCTGGTTTGTTCTCATGTTCCTTATAGTTGTGGGTTGAGTTACTAGTTCCTGGATCCTTGGTTGAACATATGCTCTAGAAGCCCTGTAACAACTCAGGTTGAGTTACTAGTCCTGGAAGCCTTCATTGGAAAAACTCTCTGGAGCCCTTGGTGAGTTTATTTACTAGTCCTTGATGCCCTATTTGGATAAATGCTCTAGAGCTAGACGACAGTTGTGGGTTGAGTTACTATTCCATGAATCCTTGGTTGGAAAAAACGTTCTGGAGGTCTAGATATCTTAGGTAGATACCGATCATGTGATGGTTAGTGATGTCTGACTGTGAGGTGGAATCACTAGTTGAGCGTTGAGGTGGTTTGGCCTCTAGAAGCCCTATTTTGGGTTTTTTTTTATTTGTTTCATGAGATCCCACATTCATGCTTGGAATATGGCTTGGGTGTGATTGGCTAAAAGAGAGATTTGGTTCATCCCAATATATGGTCGGGTGGTACGTGGAAGTCCTTGACTTGGTTGGAATTTCATATGTTAATAAGAGTTATTTTCCCTTGGTATTTTAAGAATAAATATGATTTTCACTATGTGGCTTTAATGGTTATTTCATCACTGATATATCTTTGGTTATTTGCTAGAGATAAGAATTTTTTATGGAAATGATGATGTATGGCTCTCATCATGTTCTGATTAGTATGTGAGATGTTAATGAATGAATGACCTAATAGATATGCAACTATTGGTAGGTGACATCAATCCTCCTTGACGATTCTTAGATAAGTATGAGATCCATATGCTTAGATTCGTTGTTATGACTTGTATATTACATGTTCATGATTTGTTTAAATAAATTCCTTCCATAGTTGGTAGGGTATGTTCAAGTTCTGGTACAAGTGTTTACATTAGTATCTTTGTTTCAATATTATTTATTATTTCTGGAAGTCACATGGAGTTCTAAGTAGAGGACTGAGTTGTAGCCCTGAAAAAGAGGCTCAAAATCTAGGGTCGTTGGAATAGAACTACGTGAAAATTATTGCAATGGCTGGGAGGAAATGTTGTGGGAGCGATTGGAGGGTCTTAGTTGCACCAATGCCTTGTCATTGGAGTGCCTGGGGTTCCAGATCAGCAAAAAATCAAGTGGTCTCAGAGGTTGGGCACCTAGAAGGTTTGGTTGTATCATGTGTTGACATGTCCTCACCTTGTATTTATATCCAATACAAGGGCTCCACTAATTTATGAAGAGACACATCTATTGGATAATTTTTACTTTAAGCCTACATGAATTGAAAACCAATAATTACTTTTCAACTTCAAAAATTCATTTCTCCTCAACGACAACTCAGAATCAGATGATTCTCATTGCAATAGAATCGTCTTGGTGAGCTCTATCATTCTCATCCATCACATGTTGAAAACTCATCATGG
The DNA here is from genome assembly GCA_034641835.2 of Pinus albicaulis. Lineage (NCBI taxonomy): Eukaryota > Viridiplantae > Streptophyta > Pinopsida > Pinales > Pinaceae > Pinus > Pinus albicaulis. The sequence goes on along the minus strand of CM076580.1, from coordinate 1,557,781,325 downwards.
TTTTGGACCAAACATCGATGGGTGAAAAAACCCCCAAGCTTGGGTTCCAATCCCACAAGCCTAATTGTGGTGCTTTTACCTCCATCCCTCGAACCTAGGGCTTGGATTACCTCCCAATCTACACAAAATATCATAGCTCCCTCTTAGCGAGGGAGGTACTTCCAAGACTAGGAAGTAACCATCGTCATCCGGCGATGACATTAGCCCATCTGGAATCCATCACTACAACATACCTTGTAGATGAATTCGATAATCTTAGTATTGCCTCTGCCTCATATCATCCAAACCTGAATATCCCCAACCTCCATAGGGTTTCTCCCTATGAGGCTAGACTCCCTCTGAGCCTACATGATCTCCATTGGCTCAATCCTACAAGCACTCATCCCCCTGGATCAAATACTACTCATGAAAAACCCACTAATCTAAGATATGTAACACCACAGTATGATGAATAATTTAGCCTTAAAATTTGTATTCCATCACATGAATCCATCTTGATCAACCTCATCTCATCCATGCCAAAGAAACCCTTGAGGTTTCCCAACCATCCATGAAAAATCAAAGAAATTCCACGATCAACAATATTCCCTACAACAAACTATTGTTCACCAAGCTCACCACCAATCCACTAGAAATCCTAGCCCATCTCGCCATGTAACTTGTCAAAAACACATCTCCATGTCTTCAACTAGGCCCTCTGCTCCATGATCTAGACACCGAAAAATCCCTCTGAGTTGCTTCGTTGTGCATACTTTGATTTAATGTCCCTCAAAGTAGATCATATATAAGCTGATACCATCTTGAATTTCCAAGACCTTGGGTCTAGTATAGAGTCTTAAAATATCTTACACTACCAAACCAAGAATCTCAAATATACTACTTTGCACAGCAGAATATAAACAATATTAAATGACATATGCACATAATATAGACATTTTTTTTACAATTTTCAACCCAGCTTTGTTATATTGACAACATATAATACAATAGTTTAGAGCTCCCGTGCCAGGGATAATGGCCCTCATACATCCACTAGTACAAGATACAAAATAAGATATGCTAACCACTAGGTTGTAGCATGCTCTCTCAGCCCCTCTCGATCATACCCTGTCATTTCCTAGTCCTTCGGCTCCTGATCTGCAGCTCCTGCCTCTATCAATACTCCAAGTCCATCTGTCCATTGAATCTCAACTATCAATATACTCTCTAGCTGTGCCTCAGTCAATGAAGGCCACAACACATTGAAAATCTTTCTGAGTTTTTCATAACTCCACTTTTGAACAACTATCAATCTACCCACTGCTGCTCCTCAACTACTCACGGACTTCAACCCACTATGGTCTTCCTGCATTGCTATGATGAAGACCAACATAGGGCACGGATGGCTACCACCTATCACCACAATATTTCCATCTCTCACAATGAACACCGGCTAGGAGGACTACCCTCATCTGTTATAGAAGTCCTTCTCCACACACAATTCTAGGGCTCCACAAACTACTCCTAGCTTATCAGACCCTTGAGCTCATCAACACTGCCACTCTAGAAAACACCTTTGTCTATCAAGGTGTTGCACACTGGTCTCCAACTTGGACATTGGCACATCATCCTCCACTAGACTATAAGTGCCCAATCCACGTCCACTCTCATCCTAGCCTCCAATAGTGCATGAGAGACCAATTCCACGCTATAGAATCTACACTTAGTTCGAGCATCTCCATACCTAGGAGACCCTTACACATGGCTGCCCACAGACTTCACCAATCCACCCTTTGCTTCTAAAATAGAGGAGCTATTGCACAAATATAGGCACCAATCATGTCCTCACCTAGTACATCTATCCAACTATCATCAAGGTAACATCTGCAACTCTCATTTATTTTTTCCTCTTTCCTCTCATATGATGTGTGTGCTATCACCCTGGCTACTTGGTAGGCTTCCCAGCAGTCCACATGGGCTTCTCCAAATAGCTCCTAAGGTCTCCTACAACTTCCCATCAACTGATCCAAACAATGGTCAACTTCTTTGACACAACACACATCCAACCGCTGCTCCAAATTACTTTGTACTGCTACAAAAAGTCTTCTTCCATTAGTGACTAGTTAGGGCACCCACAAGCTATAAAAACCCTTATAATAGTCACCAAATATCCTTTAAATGATTGCAGCCTCTCCTAGTATAGGTCTCATCCTCCTTGCTAAAAGGATAGGACATAAACATCCCTCAACTAGCTCCACGCTGCCCTCACTGAGATGTTACGGCCTACAGCCTTGCACTCAGTCTTTTTGTAGAAAAAATCACCCTCCAAACATTGATTTAACCCCATATAAGGCCTCCAAACATACCTACTATCTTTATGCCTCCACGCTGCTAGATTAGGGATTCAATTAACCCCACAACAACCATACACATAGCCTTTTTGTGTGGTTAAGGTCTTGCGGCCTTACCACAAGTCTATCCTCCTTCCACGACCTATTGAGACAGAGGTTATATCCCTCAACACATCTCTTAAACAGCATACAAACCTTACCTCTACCCTCAACTCCCTTCCTCTAATCTCAGCCTCCAAAAGTAGCCCTGAAACAGTCCTCAAAATGACCTCGTTGTCCAGTATTTTGGTGTGGCCTTTAAGCACAGGGCCACGACCCTTCCTCTAGAAAAATTTATCTTCTAACTAGCCCTTGGTGACCTACAAAAACCCTTTACATGGACCTAAACCTTTGCTAGTGTCCACCCTTATTTTGTTGCATCTAGGGCACAAAGATAACCTCTCCAACAAGCTCTCCTCCAAGATGTTTGTTTCACAATGGATGCTAAAATCACATGTCCTCCCCTTGTATTTATATCCAATACAAGGTCTCCATGAATTAATGAAGAGGCACATCTATTGGATAATTTTTACTTCAAGCCTACATGACTTGAAAACCAATAATTACTTGTCAACTTAAAAAATTCATTTCTCCTCAATGACAACTCGGAATAGGATGATTGTCATTGCATTAGAATTGTCTCATCAAGCACTATAATCCTCATCCATCACATGTCAAAAACTCATCATGGTTTTGGCCCAAACATCGATGGGTGCAAAACCCCCAAGCTTGGTTTCCAAGCCCAAAATCCTACTCTTGGTGCTTTGACCTCCATCCCTCGAACCTAGGGCTTGAAGTACCTCCCAAGCTACACAAAATATCAACATCCTAAAGGTCTTGTAGCTCCTAAGGAAGTTCAATTTTGTCTTGTCATGTTGGTTCCACTTCCTTAACTGTACATTGGGATTTGAATCATATCATAGTAACTATTCATCGCATGTTCACCCTGGTGGACTAGTTAGCTTGGGTAAATGTTGGAGGAAAGTGTTACAGAGTGGCGTCATAGCATGGTTTTGTTCTCCTTGGGAGATGTATCGTTTATGTTCTCTTTGGATGAATGTGTTGTCATGTGTACATTTAAGTTGCATATGAGTCCTTATGCTTGCGGTCTATGTGCTTGTTGTGTATGCCCGGTGTTGGTCTTGGTTGTCGTTGTGATGTCATGAAAAATTCGATGGTGTTTTTATCAGGATGTGTTTGTCATGAATGCATGTCAATGGATATATGTATTGTTTATGCAAGTGTGTGTTTTACATATGTTGTTATGCATGCATTGTGTCTAGTTGGTGTTGTAGTTGTGGCATCATTCCTTGTAACTAGATGATTATTGATATGATGTCAATATACTTTGATGATTATGATATACATGTAATGTGCTAATCTAGTTGATCTTGCAGACGAGATATCCTCCCCAGAACTAAACTGAGGTACGTTGGTTTGTTTATGATTTGGTTTATCTGACATGATATGCCTTGCAGGAAGAGAAGAACAAAGATGACTAGCAAAATGGTATAATACATTTCACGAGATTCTCCCTATAGATTAGATGAGAAACATGGTGATGAATACTACGCTTACATAACAAACACTTTGAGAAGTTTGAAGGAATAAATAATGATTTGCAAAGAATATAATGGAAAATTTATTCAATCACAAGAGAGACTTGTTAGGGCACAGGAGAAATAAGAAAAAATCAATGTAGTTATCCTTCAGAGTTTGTCATACTTGTGGATGAAATGACCACTTATAATCATTCTTGGATAGGAGGATAGGACTAATGGAGAATATGGTAGCAAGTCACATGGTGGGCACATGTTGGATAGAGATGACACGGTCATAGATGGAAAATTATTGGAAACACCTGATAAATGAGGAAATGGACATGGGATTTACTCTAGTTCTAGTTCATACAGGTATCATGGTCAATATCATTATCATCCTTACAGGAGGAGTGACGGGGGATATTTTTCGGATAGGTTCAAGAAAACAAATTCACCTACATTTTATGGGGAAATGAATAATTCACAGGATGCAGAAGTGTGGTTGGTTGAGATGAATAAGTTCTTCAGATTGCATGATTATTCACCAAACATGAAGGCTAAAATAGCTACATTTAGTCTTAAAGGTAAATCATACATTTGGTGGGAAGATGTAAAGAACGTAAAAGGTATTAATGAAGAGGAATTGACTTGGAGTGAGTTCGAGAGACTATTCAAGAAGAAGTATCTATCATAGAGATACTATGATGACAGGGAAGAATAATTCTATGACCTAAAGATGGGATTTATGACTGATGAAGAGTACACTATAAAATTATTGGATTTATTGAGATACGTGCCTTACCTCAAAGAGGAGAAAGGAAAGATTTAGAGATTCATCATTTGGTTTTCAGTAGTATTCAAGGACATGATTGAGTTTGATGAGCCTAGATCATTGGAGGAATCCATCAGGAAGCTAAAGAATTTTTATGACCAATCGAAGTGTAGATATGAAACTAAGAAGGATCGGAAGGGTAGGTGGAATACCATTTGTCGGGGTTGAAATTGCATTACCATTTGAATCTTCTAAGAGTACATATAATGTCAAAAGCATTGCTGGGTCTGTTTACTGGGTAAGCTAACACAAGTATTTTATTATCAATCCGGGTTTGTATAACTTAGAATCATCTCAAAAATATATGGATTTCAACTACAGTCAAGTTTAGAAGATGAATTTGAATTTAAAGGAAATTCATATTACAAATATAAAACTTAACTAAATAATTTCTAATTCAATTATGTAATAAGCGGAAGAAGAAGCTCCTAACTTAGGAGAACTTATTTGACCTTCTCTACAATACTACTTCATGAACAGAAATCAAAACCACTAATGAAAAATAGTTCAAGATGCATAAAAGAATAATAGAAGAAGCTCCTAACTAAGGAGGTCCTTGTTTTCCTTCATTATAAATTCATTCATCATTAATGCCATTGTTAGAAAACTAGAAATTCATAAAATCACTTAAAAGAAAGAAAGATGAATTCTATTTTCTAGTCTCTGATCAGATAGGAGAGTTTAACTTAAACACTGATTTGACCTAGAATTTAGATTAAGATTCATCAAAAATCATAACATATCATCATACATCTAATTAACTTATTAAACATGAAACAAAACTAGTTCAGGAAATTGCAACTAAATTAACCAGAAAGTGCACTTAGCTCGGTGTGGGGGCCCTCCACCCTTGCCTCACACACTAAAAGTAATTATCAAATAATGAAACTAAATCAAGCATTCACCATATAGAATAGAATAAAATAAGATATAATTGTTTCTTCAACTATCTCTCAAAGTTCAGAAATGTCAAAGTGAAATCATACAAATTCTACATACCCATGCCTTCAATGTCTTTGGCTTAAATAGAAAAATATGAAACAAAATTAACTAAAATGTATATAACATCCATGTCTATCCTTATCCCATCTATTCTGGTCGAGCTCATCCATATAATCTCTCAAAATATAGAAAATCCCATAAAATACTAAATTTGGACTATTTCCTAGGGATTTCCAGAATAACGGGTCCTATTTTACCGGCTTTGACCGGGCCTGTTTAAGATCTGTTTGACCAAACCAATAGATGCACTTCCATTCTTATTTCCCAATATTTTTATAAATTTTCTCAACTCGTGCCTAGGTGTCCTAAAAGTATGACATCAATGAAGCCATTACGAGAATTTTTACTCCTGTCCAAAAATGCTCTTAAAATTCAATTTTTGAAACATCTAAAAATTGCAAAACTTAATTTATATACATGGATATGCATAAATTGGTAAAAATAGAGTGGATATGGATGGATATGATGGAAATTAAGTGTATTTAATTAAACAAAATTGGATAAAAAATGAGGGCCAACATATCCCCCTTGCTGATGTACAAGCATGTCCTCATGCTTGTTTCTTTCTCTTGGACGTCCTGAGCTCTGATGTGGACACTATACTTGATCTAGATGCCTCTTGTTGTGTTGCTTGCAAAATAAAATCTATCCCTTTATATTGTTCTCCCTTGTAGATTGAAGCCATGACTTTTTTTCTTTCATGCCTATATTTCCATGTGTTTGTCTCATTAAGCCACCTGTAAGCTTGTTTAGAAAGAAGGGTATTATTTTTTTCTAATTTTCCAAATTTCTCATTCAGCTTTTCATTTTACTTGATCAATTTTGCATTGTTTTTCATGTTTTTCTTGTTCTCTTTCTTCAAATTCCTCTCTATAATTCTTCTTACCTCCAATTTATTTGTCAACTCTTTTATTTTGCTAAGGTGCAGCTCTTTCTCTTCATCTCTTGTGTCTTTGGAAAATGAAGTGGCTTCTACCTCAACATTCTCAAAGTATGAATCTCTCTCCAATGTCTTTTCATAAGCTTATTTTTGCAATCTCTCAATTATTTCATCAACTTGTTTTTATGTGGGAGGTGTTTCAACAATTTTTACTTTAGTGTATTTCTCTTTACTACTTGTTTCTGTTGGACTTTTTCTCCCATGTCTCCTGGGAATGGATAGGAAAGATGCGTCTCTCTCAACCATGATAGTATCTTGTTGGTTCTTGGATCTTATCCTAGGATAAACAGGTGCATTCATTATGCTCCTTGTTTCATGAATTGGTTTAAACTTCTCCTCTATGATTTTTTCTTCAAAATGATGTTGAGTTAAAAACTCTTTCCACACTACACCCTTGGTTTTCATTTGATATTCTACAATAATTTTGATGAGTCCCTGGTGGTAGATTTTTTTTCCTTGGGTTTAGTTTCGTTCTTCACATTCTCTATCATTTTAATCAAATTTTTGGAGAATAAGTATGGAAAATTTACTTTCACTTCTCCTTTGATATGACAGAGCAATCTGATATGATAGATATGCACTGCATTGTGCCTAATGTCACATGTGAAACATATCTGAATAATTAACACCAACTCTTCCCATGGCTCATTAAACCATTCCCTCAGAATGCCCTTGGTTCTATCAAGTGATCCCTTCCTATTTTTCTCCAAAAATAAAGTCCATCCCTTATCTTTAAAGTGCAAGACCTTATGATATTGTTCCCCTGACATTGGTATATCTAAGGCCTAAGAAATGGATTATGGATTTAATGGGATAACTAGGTTTCCCACCTTGGTTTGATCTTATGCATAATTGTTTATGAACTCATTGGTGATGATTTCATTGTGTCCATTAAAATTTTGGAGGAAGCCTATTAGACCAGCCTGATAAAGCTTTTCTATGGTCTCTTTTTCCCAATGCTCAATCTGGAAATCTTTTGGTTCTACCTTGGTAGCCATATGTTCTGAAAACCAATTTATGTAACCTTGCGTAGTCAATGTTCTCATATTTAAAATAAAATCTATGCACACATATATATCTTTGTTGACTTATTCATGCATTTTTTTCATGGTGATAAGGCTTACCTATTCTATGATTTTCTTCAAAAATAATGAAGTCAATCTTCTTAAATCTCTACTCTTTTACGAAAACGAGCCCATTGCTTCCAAAAATTGATAAAAACACAAAAATTTTATATATAAAGATCATAAAACATTGTAAACATGTTTTTATTAATCTATTTCTCATTTTCTATTCCCTGTTTTATCAACAAACAAACAAAAATTCTTCTCTGTTTTGATGTAGAATTCTCTGCCTCTCAATTTACTGTGTAAAAATTAAAATATATAAATATCTCTCTCTCTCTTTCTCTCTCTCTCTCTCTCTATATATATATATATATATATCTATATATATATATATATATATATATATATATATATATATATATATATATATCTGTCATAGTATCCTTCTGCTCTTTGAATTCATACATAACCCTTCCTCTATAGAGATAAATGCATCATGCCTTCAAACTAAATCAATTTAGGCTCACTGTGTGCAAAAATAATCAACAAATGGCTCAATGTGTATATATTAAACAATCATCAAATGGCTCATAAAATGGCTCACTGTATTTTTCAAAATTCACTCATTGTGCAACACTCTTTTTTTAACAAAATATGACAATTTTGTGGTTTTATGTGGAGAAATTCAATTTCGTTCTACCTTCTTTGGAACAATCCCAAGGTTTTCTCTGAGTTGAGCCTCATATCCCTGCGTTTTCACCATCGTCACTACTGTTAAGACTCCTCTTTGATATCTCAGAATCATCATGTCTTAATAGGTGGCAGAGTCAGCCTAAACAGTGGCAGAGACTCACACTTATAACTTGTATTTTAACTCGTGTTCAACACACAATCTCGAGTTTTATTTATCATGAAGATCCATTTATCAATGAGGAAAATCTGGATTTGATGCTTACCTATTTTCTTCCACGAGATCTCTGCAATTTGTTGGTGTGTTTGATTAACACGGCAGGAAGATATCTCGGCTTCAAATCTTAGTCACCATCAATGCACCCTCTTCTTATTTCTCCACTCCTCCTTTGCTATTTCTTATGCTTTCTTCTCTCGGCTTAATTTTATCTTCACAGCCTCTCTGTGTTTTCTCACTCAATTTTTTTCTTCACAGGGTGTTTGAATGCGTGCATATGGTTTTCACAGTGTCGACTTCCTTTCTCTGAGCCTGGTAATGGCTATGATGGTGAAAAACTTCAATAGTTGCACTAACACATAGGTCTATTTGTTTAGAAATGGCGGAGGCTTCAATATTTGTACAAGGTTTTTTTTATGTCATATCACTGTGTTTTTGAATCCGTGTTAACCGTTTTTCATGTCGGCCCTTGACTCAGATGCCTCTGTGGCTTCGTTCCTTTGACTTGCACTACGTCCTTGCACCACGATGTCTACATTCGTCCCATCACCATAACTCATGTTCTTTTTTGTTTCGTTCTTCACTCATAGCCACTTTCATTTCTTTGCATGCCCATACCTTAATCGAAATGCATCATAATTTGTATTTTCATTACATTGTGTTTGCATTTCAACTTGGGTTATGTCATTTGCATTGTTTTGTCATTTTGCATTGTGTGCTCATTTCCATACCTTAGCTTTATCACATGATATTTTCATATTGCGCTTTGTATATTAGGTTTTCAACTTCTTATTGTTTAATTTAATTTTAAAATGACCCTAGAATGGTCATTTTTAAAATTAAATTTCTATCATGACACTAACCTTTGTTGTTTTGTAGGTCAACAAGGATTTGAATATTGAGCCTTTAATTATTTATCCATATGCTTAAGAAAATGATTAGGATTAATGTGATGGTATATATATAATGATTTGGAATGATGGTTAATGTATGAGAGTAAATGTAATATGGTATATGGAATGATGGTTAATGTATGAGGGTAAATGTAGGAAAAGGGTAATGAATAGGGATAGGATTATAATGGGTAGGCTAATGAAGGTAGTGGTAGGATATAGGTAAAATGTAATAGAATGCATATCAAGCACTAAATTAGTCTTAATGATGTCTAGAAAAATTTTAAAAATATCGAAATTTTAAGAGCAAAATTTTTCACTTACTATACTTTGTACTCCCATAAAATACTTGATGTAAATGATGTCCTCCGATCAAAATACTGGTTGATGGTCGACAATGTCTTTATTATCATAACGATGGCTCTTCCAGGATATATTGAAATGTAAAGACTTAATTCTGCTTCATGTTTTTGCATCTGATATTGATTCATGATCTTTGAATGCTAATTTTGTTCATGTCCCTTCTGCAATTTATAATTGATATGTTGATGTTTTTTAAGTCCCTTCTGCAATTTGTAATTGATGTTTCAAGTCCCTTCTGACATGTACTTCAGGATTGAATGTTGATGTTGTTCAATTCCCTTCTGTAGTGATATTATAAATAATGTTTCAGGCCCCTTCTGACATGTAATTTTCAACAATATTTCAAGTTGCTTCTATCATATAATACAGGTCCCTTCTGCATAATATTTTCAATGATATCTCAGGTCCCTTCTGCACAATATTTTCAATGATGTCTCGGGTCCCTTCTTCATAATATTTTCAATGATGTATAAGTTCCCTTCTGTCATGTAATCCAGGTTCCTTCTGCAATTCAACTTCTCAAACTATTTGCATAGTTTTATTACGAACTTCCGCCTTGCTGATGTTAATACTTGTCCTCAAGTTTTGCATGTCTTGGAGGATTAAATCTGCAAAAATCATATTGAAGTAAAAAAAAAATACATAATTCATATTGGCCAAACAAGTTGGTTTTCCGATATGAATTCGAGTTTGTATTATGCCAGTCTCCTGGATTTTCACAATCAAACTCTTTTATTATTATTATTATTATTATTATTATTCTAGAACTAAGGAAGGCATATTATGTTGTTCCATTATTTCCATATCAGTTTCTGTTGAAATTATTTTCATAAAATCTTCTTTATTGATATGTTTATTGTAGACTTTAAGCCTATGTCCATTAACTACAAATGAAATTGACACTTCATCTATTGTTTTTTTATTTTTATTGCTCCATTGTAGAATATTTATTCTGTCTCATATGGCCCAATCCAATGACTTGTAAAATTTGCTTTGAAATCTTTAAACTTAGAGCCAAACAATAGTGCCCAATCTCCCTTTTGAAAATTTGTATTCTTGATGAATCGATCATGCCATTTTATTCTCTGCTCTTGCACTAATGATGTATGTTCCACTACTTGTTGTCTTATTTCATCCAGCTCATTTAAACATCGTTGTTGTTGTGTTTCAGATAGTTCCATTCCAAACTCTGCTGCAAGTTTATATGTATGTATTTGAAATTCTATGGGTAATAGGACTTCCTTACCGTATACCAACTGGTATGGACTGAATCCAATCACTACAAGGAAAATATTGTCTAGATGAGGTTATAAAGGAGGTTTTTAGTGTTAAAAAATTAGCCAAAATTGTCAAAAAAAACATTTTCTACAACATCCGTTTTCGATAATGAGAGGTTTTGGGGGAGCTTCTAACTGAATTTCAACACAACTAAAAAAATTGAGTCTGTCGGAGGTTATTACGGATGTTTTTTTTCATCGGTGCGCTACTCGAGTCTCAACGCATCGATGCGTGTCATCTAGACGGTCGGCCGCGGGTAGTCGAAGATGCATGCACCCAGTCTGTAAAGGTCTAAAACCGCACCGGGACGCACCTGTAGGTGATACAATGCACCAGGTCGTACTAATTGGTATTGGTATTTGTACGGTGCCCATAGGTTGTATAAACGCAAGTGGTTCGTAGTATTATAGAAACACACCGGTGCGCATTATCACACAAAAGCACCGATTTTTCTAAGTCGTATTGGTATTTGTGCGGTGCACATAGGTCATACAAATGCACCGATGAATAGTCTCACATAAACACACCGATGCACAATATCGCACGTACGCACTCGAGAGTTATAATTGGTATTGGTATTTGTGTGGTGCCCATAGGTTGTAGAAATGCACTTGTGCGCTTTATCATACAAACGCATCGGTGTATAGTAATCGACACGCACTAGTGTTCATTTTGTATTTTTTAGAAACATCGACCTGTGACAGATGTAATTATTGTGATTTTTTTAAAGTGTATTATTCATCAAAAGTCAACACATATCTTATAACAGTATTCATATTAATTAAATTTTTATTAATGCATTTGAATGTGTTGTTTGGATTAATTTGTTATATCATATCATAACTATTGTGATTTTTTTAAATTCATTATTCATCAAAAGACGACACATATCTTTTTTTCCCCTGAAAAAATCAAACTTTTTATAAATAGTAAAAAGTTACGTCGTAGATGCCGCAACATTCCATAAGAAACAATTCCCCAAAGGGTGGAAGGTCACACAGACCATAAGCAAGTCCGAAGCGAAGCCAGACTCAAGCATCAAGAAGCTACATGACAAGAAAGAAGAAAATGAAAGCGAGAAAGACAGACAGCGCAAAACATTTCCAACCACCAAAATGAGGAAAAGTCATGCAAATCGGGTTTTTCTTACTTTTTTCTTATCCACCTTACGCCATTCACCCTGTTATGGCGCTGAAGAAGCAAGGACAATCTGAAGATCTGCAACTTGGGGACCATTGTCCTTGTGTGAATCTGAATTATTTGATATATGAGGACGTTTTTTCCCACAATTTCCAGTGTCCTCAAGATACATGTCTGAATGATTCGGACTAAAATGAGGAACTGGATGAGAATTTGGAGCATTCCCTTATACCTCCGGCTCCTTTATTGTTTGGTTGTCTTTCCACAAGGATAGTATCATCCACTTCTTCCGCCTCATCCTCCTCCGACTCCAGTGGGGGGATATTTCCAACCTCTTTTTTTATTTCCCATTTTTTCTTATTTTTTGTTGTTTTATTTTTTTGGAAGCAGGGACATGTGTTTTGTAAATGTCCCATCTGCCTACAATTTCTACATCCGAATGCAGTGTTTTCATAGTCTAGTGATTGCAACCGAGTTTTGTTGTTTTTAGATCATCATGATATTCTTTGGTAGACCTTTTCTAAGATCTACTTGCACACGGATACGTGCTAAGGTATAGATCCTCTCTTCTAATATCTCTATATATTTTTTTATGTATCTCCCGATGTTATTCCCAATCCCTTCGAAAACTTGGTCATTCTAGAAATGAAGGGGCGACTTGTACAATCCCGACCCACACCAACATTCTAGTGATAGTCATAGTGTTTTCTCAAAATCCCGAGAACCATGGGGTAATGAACGAGGCTCGTGGAGCCCCGAACCATGATCCTTCCCGCATAATGATATCTCTATCCTCCGAGGATAGAAATTTTACAATAAAAAAACCCTTTGGGAGCGAGAGGTGGATTTCACGGGCTTTTTGGTCCAGTGTTTAAAAAATCCAAATGGAAAATCTCCATCGATTTTTGGCCAAAAAATGAGTTAAAGCGACATATTAAAGCTTGGGCTTCATATGTCGTGTAGTATTCCTCTATTTCTGGACTGTCTATTTTTAGCGTTGGTGTTTAACCCAGTTGTTCTATATGTATGGACGTGGAGCATTTCCAGCTTGTTTTGGTGGTTTTCTTGCATCGTTTTTCCCCTGTAGGATATTCTTGTAGGCTAAGCCACCATTTTTCTTCTCCTGAAGAGTGCTTTTCTTCCCCTTATCACCCCCAACAGCTCTAGCAGTGCCCAAATCCACAACACCCCCTCGCAAGTGAATATTAAGGGTGATGGTCACCCTAAGATGATAGAGTGGTCCTTCAAAGACCAATTGTCCTGAAGCGACCAACCTCCACCAAAAAGAGACAGCAGATGAACAGGGTACCCCATCTTCTCCCAAATTTTTTGTTTCAATTGGAGCACACTGATGGTGTCTTGTACCTATCGTAAAATATATTTTTCCACATGGGGCCGAATAAAAAATCTTAAAAGAAGGAGGAGTTACCTGTTCTGCGGTGTCCGAAGTTGCTTTTGAAAACTTCCTCTCGTTCCATTTCTAGGGTCTCGAAGTGTAAGAGGATTTGGGGATATATAGTGGCTCTGAAACTGTGCCATGGGGATGGAGAGAAATATCGAGCATGAAGAATGCAAAAAACTCGAGCCCTCACAATCCCCATTTTTTTCGAGTGCCGGGACGGAGAAGTAGAGGGCGTTAGCCTCCAGCACCGTAACCAAGCCATATAGCCGATTTCGTCGAAATCTAAAAGCCGGCCAGCTACCCTTCAATCCCACCAAGTAAGTGGCCGAAAATCTGACCCCCAACACCGAAAGACCGTGGATCAACAACCATAGTACACCCCTACAGCTCTGATAGGCTAGAGTCTCGTGGCATTGTGAGAAACCCCAGCAAAGGGCCGATAGTCGTTAAACTACCACCTCGATCCCATTGGAGTAAGAGTGCCACAAAAGCAAAACCCTCTGCCTTACCAACAGAGTCAGGAAATCCAGGTTCCAAGTTACTCCTTGATAAACGGAGGCCATTTCATCCGGAACAAAGGAAAAAAATCCCCTTCCGCCTATAAAAAAATGGGCACTTCTAACGGTTCCGAGCTTCTTCGACAGTGAAAAACCAGAAAAATGGTTTGTTTCCAGAGTGTTCCAACATTAATAACCTAAGACTCCCACCATCGGCACCTATCCCCCCACATCTCCCATGGTCCTCTCGTGTCGATGCTCCCACAAGTTTTAGAGAACCCTAGCGAGCTCCATTTTTTCCCTCGGACAACACATATCTTATAACAATATTCATATCAATTAATTTTTATTAGTGAATTTGAATGTGATGTTTGGATTAATTTTTTATATCATATCATCAGATTTCACATCTTTTCATTATAATATTTAATCATCCATAAATTTATTCAGTGGTGTTACATTTCTCAACGACAATGGAGAATACAATAGAATAAATTAAAACATATTTTATTATATATATATATGAATAAGACAGTCTTTATCATACAAATGGGATAGTTATTGGTATCCCTTTGTCTTTCAATTGGGACACTATGTCCATTACATTAAACAAAATGTTTGATTTCACAAACAAATATTTCAAAAAATACAATGCCTTTCTTTGATATCCAAACATAATGATCATCATTCTTTGCTTGAACTATTGTCACTGCTCGAGATACTTCCATGACGGGTTATTTTGAGGAATGTTTTGTTCACAGTGTTAATTGTTTTTCTTCTTCTTCACCTTCCATCTACGTTAAACATAAAAATAAACTGTAATGAGTGTAAATACATTGTTGATAATAATGAAAATTGCAATATTAAATAATATATGTCAATGTAAATCGAAAATAAATGACGTACCATAGCAACAATTGACTCATGAACTATACACATTCTTTCAAAACCTAATTTCATGCCATCTTTAAAGATTTCATACGTTGGCTGCAGTTCCATACTTTTGTTTTCTGCAAGTTTTATACCCCATAAACAAAATCATATATTTAATATAAAATATTTTTTTTGTTCTATTAATTATAGACGAGAGCTAAGTAAAACAAGATCGATAGATGCTTACAAATTCCACAATTAATTTCCGATATGCCAACATATACTCACAACCCATATTTAACCCAATTTCAATCAATTCATCTGATTGTTCTTCTTTGTATGTTAGCACATGTTTGAAGACATTCAATGATGATTGTTGTAAAACAACTCAAAATATACAAAAATGAAATCTAGTTAAGTTGTTATAAGGAAGTAAAAATTACTCACAAACTTAGATATCAACCCTTTTCTTCCTTGTCATCTTGTTTTATGTCTTGAATGGGTTCCATTTTCTTTTCTTTTCTGCAAGAAAATAATTGAAAATTAATATTTAATGCTAAATTGTTTATTTATTGTACCTAATGATCGAAAAAAATTCAATGATTACATATTACATTTGAAGCACGTTGTTGTTGATATGGCTCCTCCTATGATGCAATTTTTGTCCATTTATTTGACCATCTCCTTGTACACCTTTTTGGACATTCCTACTGGGCATATTTCTAAAATTAGCTTGTTCATGTTTTAAGATTTTCATAATCTTCCTCAAAATGTAACATGACAATAAACTATTTAATTTTTTATATTGATATATGAAAAGTAAATATAACAAAAGTGATATTTATAAATGATATTTATAGTAATTCAAACATTTAAAGGAATATTACCTTTTCATTCCTTCTTTCTTTTGTTGTTTGTACGTTTTTTGCTATTAAAAAGTTCGACATGTCTCATTGACCAATTCTCTGGAAACTCTTCCTGTAGTTTAGATAAAATTTGTTTCTTGGAATCATTCGATTGATTTTTGTATTGTAAGTGGAAAGAACGTCTATACATTCGTTCCACTAGATCCCTCAAACTTTTGTAAAAAAATTTCCCCCTCTCATCAACCTCTAGCACCACTCGAGATGAGATAAGGAGGAATTCATTTTAATTTGCATGTTGTTTAGTCAATTTAGTGTCCTAAATTCCCTTCATTAATTATCAACCAGGTCTAGTAAGTTGATGAAGTGTGGTGCACCATATGTGCTTAAGCAACCTATTCCTTACTTCGTTGTCTTGTGTTTTATGTTGTTTTTAGGGGGGTTTTTGTTCTTTGAGATCTAAATATGGTTAATCTAGAATTATGAAAAGACTTTAAGTGAATCTAAATTGATTTTATAAGGAATAAAAGGAAGCGTACTAAAAATATTCTATTATTCATAAAAGCAAACCAAAAGCTAAGGGCTAGTTAAGACCTATTTTGATAATCAAAATATCTATCTATTTTGTTTGTTAATCCTAATCCATGGATTTATTTCTAGAAATACTAAGATTTAGAATTACAATACCTATCTTAAATGAAAGCATAAAATGAATCAACTATTGTACCTTCATTTATCTCAACATTCAATTGTTAGGCATGACCCTATTGAGATGGAGTTTAGCAACTTGTTTGTACTTTAGTCCTGCTAAGTTCCTAGAATAGAAAACAAGGAATGCAAATGAAAATATCTAAGATGTGTTTAGCTACTTCAATTATTCAATTTTTAAAGAGTGACATTCTTGAATTAATGTTTAAGTAAGCTAATTACACTATTTAAACTAGAGAACTAGGAAAAACTATGTAAATGAATAACTCATAAATTGCATTACATTTAATTATTCAACCATCCCTTCTTAATATGTTCAAATCAATTCCTTTTAGAGTGGTTTTTAGGAATATTTTTGTTTGCAATTAAGTGAGGGTCTTGAAAGTAAAATCATGTAAGATATAACTAAAATCAACTAAATGTATAATTGACTTGTCAACTACACTCAAAAGTGAAGTGTTTAACTTCTTGAAATGCCTTCGGAGAAATCAAATTGTGCCTTTAGTCCTTGGCAAGAAAATGACAAGAAGCAAGATAAATTAAACTAGTGCATATGTGATATATTTAACCATTTAATGTAGAATTTAGCATATTGAAAATGGATTTCATAAATATCAGTTTGACACAGCAATTGACAACTCTATTTTAATGAAAAGACAGGAATAGTAAAGCTAAACAACCATGGTTTCTTAGCACTTCAATCCTTATCCCAATGTTGAAAACAGAGTTTCTATTTCCATGAAATTTTTTGGAAGAGCAAGTCTACACAATTGCAATTTATCATTAAGCTATTTGAAAACTAAAAATGAAATAGAAATTGCTTAGACAGAGTAAAAGAAATCGAACTAGAAAACATAATAAAAACCTCCTTCAGAAGCAGGGGCCCTCTGCTACTGAGTTGGTTGACTCCTAGCTTGTCAAAAGTGAAATCAAGCAAGCATTTGGGTAACTAAACTTATTTATTAAAACAAAGTCTGGAAAAACAGAGTATCCACTTTAGAAATCTGAATTGTACTAAACTATTTCTCGGTTACGTAGAACCACTATTTAAAGAGAAACTACATAACTAATTGTGAGTTAAGTTAGCTATAGGTGTCTAACTTGAATTACAATCAAAATAGGACTATTTAACTCATGATTTGCTTCGAAGAGATAATCAGGAGTCCTATTGTTGTAGGTAACGTTCTTTGACTTGTAACTTTGACCATAAGTTTAGGCTCCTTTTTATGTTGATCCGAATCAAATGAGTAGGGTAGAATCCATGTAGGCAAAGATTCTAGAAACACCCATGTGGCATGATTCCTCAATTGACACCTAGAACTTCGGTAAACCATAAGAGTGGCTATGGAACACACAATTAGTTGCAGAAACAGTGCTGCATTCTATAACTAATTTGCAAAAAACTTATCAAAATAGCAAAATCATGAAAATATAATATGACAATCATTTAAATGTATCCTTGAGACAAAAACCTTAGCATTCTTCACTGATTAGGGTTTATGAACTTATGGAAAAGTGGCGGAATGAGATGAGAAAAACTGTAAAGGAGAGGGTGATCCCGAGGTTCAACATACCCCCACCGCAAAAATCATTGCATGTCCTCATGCAATTTGCCAAAATTATGAGTTCTTCTCCCTTACTCGCATGTGCTTAGACACTTCAACTAGGACATCCAACCTTATTCGTATGTTCCTCTTTGAAGTTAATGTCATTCTTGTACTTTTTTCATAAGAAGTTTGAACTTGAGGGTTTATTATTGTTCTATTCGAGTTTCTTGTTCTTCTTCTTCAATTTCCTATTTTCCTTGTGCAATAGTCCTAGCTACGTGAGTAGTATCATCATGCATTGCCTTGTTCAACTTGTTTTGTTTCTTAAAAATCTCATTCTCCTCGCTTGATGTGCCTATTCAATGTCTCTAATTCATAATTATCTTGCTTAAGAGCATCAATCAGAGGTTCTTGTGGATTAACAAAGTGGTTCTTGGTTCATTGAGGCACTTCTTCTTTCCAATGGCTCTACATAATCATATATCTATTGTTGAACTGGATCTATACTAGGATATATTCGGCTGGGGTCTTCTTCAAAATGATAAACAGGAGAGTTTTGAGGACTGTTTATAGGAGAATTATCAACAAGTGATGGAACTGGGGTTTCCTCTTCTATATTTATGAGCTTTGCCTTTTTAGACAATGTCTTCTTCATAGTGCCTCGGAGTCTAGAGCTCCTTCTTAGTTTTGGAGGAATTTCATTCCCTTCATTTATAACCTCACTCTCTTTCTTTTTATTTCCTCTAGCCTTAATTTGTTTTCTAATTTCTATTAGTTCCTCAAAAATTAGTTTTTCATTATCCCTTTGTGGTGAAGTTTCAGGTCTGTCTTCAACAATTACATCAGTTTTCTTTCTTTTACTTCTCTCGACATTTTCTTCCTTGGGTGGTGATTCTGGTTGTTCTTGAAAATTATTCCTAACAAGGAAATCCTCCCAAGTGTCTCCTATGCTCCTTGAGTGAAACTCAATCAATATTTTCACCAAAGCCATGATGATACATAGTGGTCTCTATAAATTGGATTCTCTTTTTGTACATTTGAGGCCATTCTTCTTAGACTATTGAGCGGAAAAGAAAGGTAGGTTGATTTCACCATTTTCTAGAAAATTCATTAATAAACGGATATGATAAACATACATGGTTCCAAACCTTCCTTCACAAGTTATGAATTTTTTCAAAATCAAAAGCATATTTCTCCATTTGCTTTTTAGAGTAGTACTTGGGATTCCTTTTCTAAAGATTGAAACATCCATACTCAGGGTTTTTAAGTATCACCTTCCATGATTCATTATGGAATTATTTGTTCTTGAACCATCTCTCTCCATGCCTCGGAAAGTTCTATTTGCTTCAGCCCGGGAATGACTCTCACTATCGCAAATTTAATGTCCCCAATCTCTAATTCGGTTCCATCAAAAGATCGGGACAAATGATTTGGGTAATTTCCCTTATGAAAACCATCAAAATTTTCTATGAACCTCAACCACCCTAGCTTGTTGTAGTAGTTCTCTAACTGTGGGTATCCTTCCATGTATTTTACCCCCACTAGCTCTATTCTCGACAAACAAACCCATCCTTCTTCTATGCGAATGCTTTCAAACCTTCAAAATTACCCCTCCGTGGTGTGGAAATGAATTGGTCGCAGAGTTTGATGGAGATGAATGAGCCGTGGAATCGATGGAGATGAATGAGCTACGGATCCGATGGTAGGGTTTATGGTGAGTTGTAGGAAATAAGTAAGTGATACAGTCTTGAAGAGACGTGGACAAGTAGGTCACGTCATGATCATGATCGTTACTCATCAATCAAAAGATATTTAATGATGGACCGTTATGCAACTTTATATGAGGGATATGGTCGAGATATATCATGATGAGGATTTGTAATCAATTCGAATGATAGGTTGTCAAGGAACATATGAATGTACATATTATACATATTTCATGTTTTTAACTTTGCTATTAAAATAAATTTTTACACTTTACCTCAAAAATTAACCTTATTGTTTGTCGTTGCTTGATGTTGTTCCTTAGGTACTCCTTTTGTAGTATGGTGACCTTCAAAACGTAATCCTTTAGTCCCTTTTGAAATCATGATGTCAGTATTATTGAAGTGGTTGCAGAATCAAATTAGTCATGCGTAATAGAATCGGTTGCAAAATGTGCTCATGTGATGAGCTACAAAATGTAAATTTTTTTTCTTTTTTAAGTATGAAACATGAATGGAATGAATGAAAAATATGAAAGTGGAATGAAATGGTATGAATGTGAAAATGAAATGAAAGTGGAATGAAATGGAATGACAATGGGAGTGTGATGGAATGAAATCGAATTTGCATATTATGAACTACAAATATGAATGTAATTTCTATTATTTTATTACATAAAGGAAAATGGAAAATATAGGGTGTAGAGAGCTCGATTTTCACCTCGTATTTTCTGTATAAGTATGTCAATCATTGATTAGTTTTCATACTTATACACTTTTTTTTAGTGTTTTTTATAATCAAATGTAGAAAAATAAAAGCTAAGTTAGTGAAGAAGAAGAATTCTTCTTCACTAACTCCATATCAATATTATCTTGAAATTTCTTGACAAACTCTTTTTTTTGAAAGTGGTTTATGATATACTTTCAACCGATGACCATTCACAAGAAGAGATACCTTTTCTTCATCTATTTTTGTGATCTTCATCGCTCCATTATCAAAGACTTTTTTCAATCTCATATGGCCCAAGACAATGAGTCTCGAAACTTTCCTTGAAAATATTTGAATTTTGAATCAAACAAGAGTGCCCAATCCCCTTCTTGAAACTTTTTTCTCTTTGATATACTTGTCATGCCATTTATTCCTTTGTTGCTTGGACTATACTAGTTCTTTGGACTACATCTTGTCTCGATTTCATCTAGTTCATTGAGTTGCTCTAGTCTATGCTTTTGTGCTTTTCGATAAATCAAGTCCCAATTGACTGCCATCTTGAAGGTCTTTGATCCGAAAATTCTATAAGGGAATAGGACTTTCTTCCCATAAACAATTTCATAGGGAGTATGTCCTGTCGTTTTCCTCCATGTAGTTACTGTAGGCCCATAAGGCTTCAGTGAAGCCTATCTCGCCCAATCTCTTACGTGTAGATGAACAGTCTTAGTGAGAATTCCTTCAATTACCTTATTGGTAGATTCAAACTTGACCATTTTCTTGTGGATGGTAGGGAGTAGACTTTCTGTGCTTGATCTTGTAATCTTCTACCATCTTTTTTTCACCATCTTTGATGTAAATTGAGTGCCCCTAATCTGTTACAATTTCTCTTGGAACACAAAAACGAGTGAAGATATCCTCAAAAAGAAAATTAACTATAGACCCTTCATTAGAAAAAAGGTAATGCTTTAACCTCTACCCATTTAGTGACATAATCAGTGCATACCAAAATATACTTATTTTTGTTTTAGATGGAGGATTGATAGGTCCAACAAAATCCAAGGCCCATTTTTCAAAAGGTTCAATGAGTACTCGAGGTTGCAATGGCATTTCATTTGAAGGAGGAGGTTTCCCTACCCTTTGGCAAATCTATCATGCCTTTTGACATATTCTTTGGCATCTCTCGAAGATGGATAGCCAATAATATCCTAAATGAAGGATTTTATAGGTTGTCCTCTTGTCAAGAAAAAATGTCCACCACAAG
Source organism: Pinus albicaulis (assembly GCA_034641835.2). Taxonomy (NCBI): domain Eukaryota; kingdom Viridiplantae; phylum Streptophyta; class Pinopsida; order Pinales; family Pinaceae; genus Pinus; species Pinus albicaulis. Next base: position 1,557,759,430 of record CM076580.1, on the reverse strand, counting down.
GTTCATTATGACATGCCTTAAGAATTTCGTGCATTTCATCTTCTGAACACATATTCCGATAATGAGATCTGGACTCGTCTTATACAATTCATTAGTAATCCATGAATATCTTACACTTAATTGAGTGATTCTTCTTTTTCTCTAGAATGCAAATGTGAAGGTAATTTTCCTATAACTAAGTAATTGGCAATATCTCGCAAACCAAGGGGTCCAAGTAGTTATTGCAAAAAATATATTCATCGGAAATTTATCTTCAACTCGGAGTGTTATCTTTTATATTTTGAATTCTAGACAAGAAATCAGCAATTTTGTTTTGTTTTACAGGCATGTCTAGAACTGTAATGTTAAATACTTGTAGGAGAAATAACCATCTTGTAACTCTGCCATTAGTAATAGATTTATTCATTGAATACCTAATTGGAGAGTGATCTGTATAGACAAAAGTTTCATAGCCTGTTATGTAATGTCTGAATTTATTGATAGCATGAACAACAGCTAAGAATTCCTTTTCAGTTATAGTGTAATTCAACTCTCGGGGAGTCAAATTCTTGCTGGTGTAATAGATGGCATAGGGGATCAGGTCTTTTTGTCCTAACACAGCTCCTAGAGTTGTGTCTGAAGCATCTATTGAAATGTGAAAAGGCAGTTTCCAGTTAGGCCCTCTTAAGATGGGTGCTTCAGAAATTTTTGCTTTTAAGGTTTCAAATGCTAACCGCAGTCAAGATTCAAACTAAATTCACAATCTTTGGTGAGTATTTTGAAGAGTGGGGATGCTATTTTGGTGAAATTTTCTATAAATATTCTATAATAACCTATGAATCCTAGAAAACTGTCTAACATCCTTTGGAAATTTGGAACCGATAACTCCGGAGATGACCTCAACTTTAGATTTATCAACTTTAATTCCATCTCCCTGAAATGTGATGTCCCAAAACAATCCCTTCAAGAAACATCATGAAACATTTTTTCATGACTTAATGAGAGGTTTTCTTCCTTACATATTTTAAGAACCTTTTCCAAGTTTTTCTAAAGCACTCCTCAAATGTATTACCATAAACCCTGTAAAGTCATCCATATACACTTCTACACAATCATGTATTAGATCGTAAAAAATTCCTAGTACTTCCCTTTGGAATGTTGCGTGTGCATTGCACAATCCAAAAGGAAGTACTCGAGTAGGCATAAGTTCCCCATGGACAGGTGAATGTGGTTTTATCCTGATCTTCAGTGCAACGTGAATTTGGTTGTAACCACTGAAACCATCCGTAAAAATGATAAAAAAAATTTTACCTGCTAATGTATCTAACACTTGATCTATAAAAGGCAAAGGAAAATGATCTTTAAGGGTAGCTTTATTCAATTCTCGATAATCAATGCATAGCCCTCCATTTACCATTCTTCTTGGGTACAATCACTAAAGAAGAAACCCACCGACTATCTGAAATTGGATAGATGAAGTTTACATTTAACAACTTTTGCAACTCTTCTTTCACAATTTCCTAAGATTTGGATTCATCCTTCTTTGAGGTTGTCTAATAGGTTTGCAATTTTACTCAATGTAAATGTGATGTGTATAAGTCTTAGGACTAATTCCTTTCATGTCGTTGTGCTCCCATGCATATGCAAAGATGAATGTTGTTTGTAATGTTTTGATTAGATTCTTTTGTTGTAACTCTTTCCAAATTAATGTTTATGTTCAAGGTTTTCCCCGGAAATGATTTCAACTCGTAGAACTACCAAATTCTTCCATAGAGTAAAGAGACATATGCCCTCGGATGACAAGTATTCAATATTGGATCTTTCTTGAAATTGATCATGTTCATATTCCGGGGATGATTCATAATTTTTCTATTGTATTCATGATTTGGCTATCTTCACTAATGTTAGAAATAGTAAAGAGAGGTTGTATATCTTCTTCATCATCAATCCATTCCTTGTCATCTATTTCTGCGATTGTTCTTGCTTGAGGATACAAAGTGAATTTCTTAGTTGAATTACCATTAGAAATATACATGTCACCAGATCTACAACCTAATGAAAGCATTAGTTGTAGCCAACCAAGGTCTTCCTAGTATAAGTGGGTGTCCTCCTAGATTGTTCTTAGGGGTTAAAATCATAAAATCAAACAGGATACTCACAAGAATCTAAAAGACACCGAAATATCTTCTAACACACCATCTGGTTTGATTACGTATCTATCTGCTAATTGCAAGTAATGTAGGTGTATAAAGAAGATTAGGAAGCTTAAGTTTTGTTTCCATGGTCTGTTTGCTTATGATGTTTATTGCTGCTCCTAAATCAATTAATGTATTTGGAATTTCAATTCCAATGATATGAGCTTTGACTAATCAGACTTCCGGATCTAAATATTTTTGAATTGACAATTTTTTCCCATCATTATGTTTGCTATTTTTCCTACAAGTTGGATTCTTTTTATTTTTTTTATTTTTCTTCCTGGTTTCTTCATACTCAACTCCCTTTATTGTTTTAGCTAAAATTGGAATTTCCTTGATGCCTTGTAACAAAGGAATTTTGATGAAAATATTTCTCAATTCATCTAGGAAATCATAATTAGGCAACATAATATGCTTTTTCTACTCCTCTATCAATTTGTAATATTTCAGGAAAATGAGGTGTAGAAGTAGATATTGATGTTTGCTCTATGACAGAGTTTGAGTTTATTGGTTGTTTTTTTCTTTTTCAATTTCATAATTTTGGTTTTGAAGAGCTACTTCTTCTTCAAAAAATTTTTATTGGGATGTAGAGAATCTTCCTCGAATTGTCTTTGTTCTTGAATGATTACGGATAGGCTTCCTTTTTTCTAATATCCTACCAGATCTTAGTTAGACATCATTAATATCTAGAGGAGTAATCATATAGGTTGGAAATTGTCGACCTTCTATCATCTAGGTATTCTGAGGATTTTTATTGTTGGGGTTTGGTAATGGTTGGGCAGGTAACCGATTTGGTCTCTCGAGGGAATGGTAGTGAGAGTTGTGGATTTTGGTTTTGGGTTGGAGGTTGTTGATTTTGTTGAGGAATTTTGTTGAGGAGGATAATTTGGATATGATGGAGGATATTGATAGTACTAGAAAATATTCCATATGGATTTTTCATTCCTTGAGCCCGAGGTTGAGATTTAAATTGAGATTGGGGCCAAGGTTTCTACCAAGAATTCCAATTTAGTGGGAAGTTGAGTAAACCCTTGAGCTTGTGGCCCCCGCTATGGTCTTCTAGAGACAAAACAAAGAGATTTCTGTAGGATTTGATGTTGTTTCTTCTTGAAAAATAGCCTTAAGACAAGGAATTGAAGGACAACTCTTAGTCTCATGACTTTCAGAACAAATCACACAGGGTTTCTACAACTTTTTTGCATCAAGAGGACATTCTCTCAAAGCATGTTTCTTTTCTCGCATTTTGGACGGAAAAATAGCCAAAGCATCGATCTCGACTTTCTGCTTGTTTTTGTAACTTAAGGGTGTCTATTTGTTCACTAAGACTCCCTAAAATGTCTGTTTTGAATTCATCAAGCATGTTTCCAATTTTTTCCCTACTCATTGTTCCAACTCATAGATTTGTTTACCCTAGCAAGAGCAGGATATCTTGGTCCTTTCAAAAAAAATTATTTTCCTCTTTGAGAGATTAATACATAGTTCCCCAATATTAGGTAATGGAAGTTGAGATATGTCTCCCTTCCCCATCATGTTAAGTATATCTATCCATTCATCTCTAATTTTTTTCAACAAAAGAGCTTTTTAGAGTGTCTTGATCTAGATTTTCCATTTTTTTCTCTTAATGTTATAGTTGAATCTTTCAAGTAGATCCTCCAAATTTTCATCCTCTTTTTGCATCATCTTAAACACTTCCTCTTTGTGGTTACTGTGTATACAATAGTCCAAATACCTTTCTAGAAATGCTCTCTTCATATCATTCCATGTCCTAATAGACCTAGTGATTAGACTCATTAACCATTTTAGAGATGCTCCTTTTCAATGTTGAAGGAAACAATTTGAGTTTTTTGAGCATATTGTAGATAATCATAAGTTCTCATATAAGACTTCAAATTCAAATAAAAAGGTCTCAGGGTTTCTTTCACTTTTTAATCCATGAAAGTTTGGGAGAAACAGAAGGTGAGATATTTTTTCATGGTAGCATTTGTTTCTTCATCTATGATAAGGGAATCCAAAAGAACTCTCAGCTCTCTTCTACCTCTACCTCCTTCGCATTTCCTCTACCTCTTCCCTATCTCCTCCTCTACCTCTACCTCCTCCAAATAGTAAATTTTCTCCATTAAAAATTTTCTCCTTCTCCCTCTCCTCCTTCTTCTCATCTTCCCCTGCCATGATATATTCTTCGTAGCATATATAAGGTTCACTTCGCAGGGTTAACTACTCCTCTCGGTTCTTCTATCAATGGTATGTTGAAGAAAGGTTCTTCTTCTTTCTCTTCGACCAGGTATTTCTAACTCTTTAGCTAGAATGTATTCCCTTGTAGAAGTGAAAAAGGTTACTCCTTCTGTTGGAGTCCCAGGATCTTCTTCCTCTAAGATTGCCCTCAGAGGGATGAAGTAGGAGATCCTAATTGGATATATGATCTTAGAACTTTTCGAAGTCTATGACCGATGAAATAAGGGATATGAGTTTGAGATGGTGGTGTACTACTTCTTGACCTAGGTGGAGTGAGTGGTGTTGTAGGAATTAAGCTTCCGCCTCTAGCTATAAATTTGCCCCTAAAGTCTCTTTCTCTACGCATATCATTGTTTGTTTTTTTTTAATGTAAGAGATAAGGATACCTAGTTACACTTCCCCGGGAAAACGACGCCAAAATTTTTAGTCAATTTAGTGTCCTAAATTACTTTCATTAATTATCAACCAGGGCTAGTAAGTCGATGAAGTGTGGTGCACCATATGTGCTTAAGCGACCTATTCCTTACTTCGTTGTGTTGTGTTTTATGTTGTTTTTTAGGGGGGTTTTGTTCTTTGGGGTCTAAAGATGGTTAATCTAGAATTATGAAAAGACTTTAAGTGAATCTAAATTGATTTTAGAAGGAAACAAAAGGAAGTGTACTAAAAACTATTCTATTTTTTTCATAAAAGCAAACCAAAAGCTAAGGGCTAGTTAAGACCTATTTTGATAATCAAAATATCTATCTATTTTGTTTGTTAATCCTAATCCATGGATTTATTTCTATAAAGACTAAGATTGAGAATTACAATACCTATCTTAAATGAAATCATAAAATGAATCAAATATTGTACCTTCAGTTATCTCAACATTCAATTGTTAGGCATGACCCTATTGAGATGGAGTTTAGAAACTGTTTGTAATTTAGTCTGCTAAGGTCTTCGAATAGAAAACAAGGAATGAAAATGAAAATATCTAAGATGTGTTTAGCTACTTCAATTATTCAATTTTAAAAGAGTGACCTTCTTGAAGTAATGTTTAAGTAAGCTAATTACACCTGTTTGAACTAGAGAACTAGGAAAACTCTGTAAATGAATAACTCAAAAATTGCATTTCATTTAATTATTCAACCATCCCTTCTTAATATGTTCATATCAATTCCTTTTAGAGTGGTTTTTAGGAAGATTGTTGTTTGCAATTAAGTGAGGATCTTGAAAGTAAAATCATGTAAGATCTAACTAAAATCAACTAAATGTATAATTGACTTGTAAGCTACACTCAAATGTGAAGTGTTTAACTTCTTGAAATGCCTTCGGAGAAATCAATTATGCCTTTATTCCTTGGCAAGAAAATGACAAGAAGCAAGATAAATTCAACTACCGCATATGTGAGATATTTACCCATTTAATTTAGAATTTAGCATATTGAAAATGGCTTTCATAAATATCGGTTTGACACAACAGTTTGACAACTCTATTTTAATGAAAAGACAGAAACGCAAAGCTAAACAACCATGGTTTCTTAGCACTTCAATCCTTATCCCAATGTTGAAAATAGAGTTTATATTTCCATGAAATGTTTTGGAAGAGCAAACTCCGCACAATTGCAATTTATCATTAAGCTATTTGAAAACTGAAATGAAACAAAAATTGCTTAGACAGAGTAAAAGAAATCTAACTAAAAAACATAATAAAAACCTCCTTCGATGCGGGGGCCCTCTACTACCGAGTTGGTTGACTCCTAGCTTGTCAAAAGTGCAATCAAGCAAGCATTTTGTATCGAACTTCTTTATTAAAACAAATTTCGGGAAAACAGAGTATCCACTATAGAAATGCAACTCGTACCGAACTATTTCTCGATTTCCGTAGAACCACTATTTAAAGAGAAATTACATAAATAATTGTGAGTTAAGTTAGCTATAGCATGTCTAACTTGAATTACAATAAAAGTAGAACTATTGGACACATGATTTTCTTCGAAGAGAAAATTAGGAGTCTTATTGTTGTAGGTAATGTTCTTTGACTTGTAACTTTGACCATAAGTTTAGGCTCATTTTTATGTCGATCTGAATCAAATGAGTAGGATAGAATCCATGTAAGCAAGATTCTAGAAACACATGTGGCTTGATTCCTCAATCGACACCCGGAACCCGGTAAACCATAAGAGTGGCTATGGAATGCATAGTTAGTTGCAAAATAGGTTGCATTCTCGTAGCTAATTTGCAAAAACTTATCAAAATAGAAAAATCATGAAAATATAATATGACAATCATTTAAATGTATCCTTGAGACAAAACCTTAGCATTCTTCACTGATTAGGGTTTATGAACTTATGGAAATTTGGTGGAATGAGATGAGAAAACTGTAAAGGAGAGGGTAATCCTGAGGTTCAACACATGTTCTATTTTTTTTTCTTTTCTTAGAACAACATTCCTTTTCTTAGTTGTTGGTCCCTGTAAAACATTAAACATATGTGAATTAATAGATTGTTTGAAACATGTTATGTAATAATTTTAAGTATATTATTAATGAAAATAAAAAAAAAGAAACTTAGTTTGTATCGATAGTATTTTTTCATTCACTTCGATTCATCCTTTACAATTGTTCCATCAAGATTTACGCTCTTTCCGGTCCTAGATCGGAAATAATCTTATCGAGTTTCATCACTTTGTGGCTCTGCATGATACACATTAAAAAATACATATTAGTTAAACTTACATATAGTTCAAAAAATAATATTTTTTGTAAAAAATTTACAAAGAACTTGCCTTTTTTGCTTTTCTTGATGTGTTATCAGTATTTTTGTTACTTGATATCTTGTCAGTCATTTCTTTATCAATATGAAACTCGTACCATATCATTCATTAATATATTTTATAAATAAATCATCAAATTTTCAAGTATATCGAAAACCGGTGCGCCTTTTTAAATTATGTACGCACCAATGTCGCAAGGCCATGTTCTTATAAACGCATCGCCAAAAATGATAAAACATCGTACGGTGCTCTATGTCAACAAGGAGCACGGGGTGTGTTATATGTTAACCACCACAATCGATTAACACGACAAAATAATAAAAATCGTCAAGATTTGGAAGTAGTTGGTTATGGAGCACCTAGAGCCGTTCGAAGAGAAAGAGAGAAAATGACAAGCAAACCCAAAGCCGTACCAAGTAATGATAACAAATAGTAATGCTACTCTCAAAATTTGGTTTGTTTTCTATATGGCATGG